>JAVIWB010001585.1:0-237038 GCA_031893035.1 Dermolepida albohirtum | reverse complement strand
TAACACACCCTGTATATAAACTTTTTATTTAAAAAAATACGCAACTAAAAGTCCCAATCGACGTGTCCGAGCGTTTTTTCGAACACCCTTCCATTTAATTATTATCGAATTTATTCCATTTGGCTGATACACACTGTATATATATATCCTTAATGTAAATTTTTATTTCAATTTTGTTTCATCGAATGTCGCATTAGTTTATTCTCATGTATTCGTTCATTTGATCGTAAATATTGCATTACTTTTATGCATATTTTATGTTAACTTTTTACTAGATTCAATAATGTCTTTTATTTAACCCGCGGAAAGCAGGTATTATCATGTTTTGGATTTTTTATATGTCTGTGTATGCTGAACTGTTTCATATACAGAAAGATAATAGATGAATTTATATATAAATTAATGTTAACAGGAGTACAACTACCTACAAGCATTGTAATCCTAATGTACAATAATAAGAAACATTTGTATGACTTGGTTATCGGGGCTCTCATTAGAATGAAAATAAGAATTTGAAAATCAGACGTGATGAGTTCCCCACCCAAAATTTATCTGTGTGGACTATCCCGTTTGCCGATGGCCGAATGCATATATGTGCTAACTGTTAGTCATCCCGATAGGGCCCCGGATGTAAAATGTGTGTCCCAGTCTTACAACTAATAATTCATCACGTCTGATTTTAAAAGTTAGGAAATATATCGAAATACTGTATCGCGATTTTTATTGCATTGAGGCGAATGGGCTGTGATCCCGAGACGCGATACAAAAAAAAATATGCCGCGTGCATCTTATTAGTATATCTATCTTGCTCCCACTTGCGTCAATAAATGAGCTGCAGGCGTACGTGGTTATTCTCTGTCTGCGTGTGACTGTTTTCGAAATTTCTAAAATATTCTTCCTTGGCACTCTTCTACTTCTGGCCGCAAAGCTTGACGTTGAGTCTTTGTATATGTGGGTCATTAATTACCACCCCTCCGAGTTCAAAAATTTGAACGCGTTATTGTACCGTGTACGAAGCCATTTTTATAAATGTCATACATCACACTTTTTAAATACCCACATACCCAGACAAATTCAGTGCGCCATCTATATTTTACGCAGTTTGAAACACCCTCTATATTGAAAATGGTTCAAACAAAAATTCTAAAATACCGCTCTATTAAATTGTATTGAGCTAAGTTAAAACCCTATAAATTATGAAACAATATTCGATCGCAGTATATTAAATTCTTACACTTTGCATAAATTAGTGTCAATCGCTTTAATATATTTATTCTACCAGGAGAATTTATGACAGCCTTCTTTCTCTTTAAAATATTGCTTGTCAAAGTTATGTGCTATTTATATAATATTAAAATCAGAATTACAAATGAATTATTCATATATTCACACTGACCTTTTTTGTAAATTAACTATTAATATAGTCATCTAGTTAAATAAAATCTGACTTTTGATCACAAAATATATATAAATCTAAATAGGCCAGGAATGGTAAAATATGCAAATATTCAAATGAATAAAATATACAATACATTTCGTTTTTGAAAATTCAGAAGATACAATGGGTGCTAGGAAAGTTTTGCAATATGACAACAATGAATCGTAGGAAGCTGCTGGTTGCTGCATGTCGAGACATGTTCATACGTTCATAGTAGCCGCCGCGCAATGTCGATGGGCTCAGTTATTCATTAGGAGTGAGAGTGTAAAATGCTTTCGATGGCATAGTGGTCACGAAATGAGATAAGGGCATATTTGCGTTATAATTTCGTGCGTGGTTTAAACATAGAGCAGTGCTTCGAAGAAATGACTCTCGCACTAGGTGATGTTTGTCCACATCGCACAACAATATTCAGGTGGTATAGAGAATTCTAAAGGGTAAATTTAACTGTGGAGTACGCAGGAAAACGTTACTACTGTGAGGCAAATGCTTGGCAAGGACAGACGATTAACCTACCAACAGGTAGAGGGTACTTCAGGCCTAAATGCACCAGCAATTCGTTCGATTCTGCATGATCATTTGCACGTGAAGAAACTTTGTTCTCTCCGGGTGCTGCGTCGACTGACTGAAGAGCAGATGACACGACGTGTGCCTTGGTGACGGGAGATTCTAAAAAAGTTTAATAACCGACAATCTCGGTACGTCAACAACATCGTGACAGGTGACGAGACTTGGCTGTACTATTACGATTTGCCGACCAAAGCTCAAAACAAAGTTTGGGTCTTTGATTATGAAGTCACGCCCGTAGTTGTCAGATAATCCCGATCTGTAAAGAAGAAAATGATAGCTGTATTTTTCAAATCGAGTGGAATTGTGGAACGCGTCGTTTTGGACACACAGAAGACAGTCACAGCGGTATACCGAACAGTGCCTGCCTAAAGTCATTGTATCTATGAAGAACCTGCGGCCAAAGTCAAGAATGGGGGCCTGGTTGCTCCATCACGATAACGCTCCAGCTCACCGCGCCAAAGCCTGCACCGAATATTTAGCCACGACAGGATTGAAACTTTTCGAGTACCCTCCCTACAGTCCAGATCTTGCTCCCTACGACTTTGCACTGTTCCCACATGTGAAAATGAAACTAAAAGGGAGGCGATTTTCCAGTGATGTGGACCTTCTGCGGGCTTGGGACAACGAGTGTGCTTGCTTTACCCCCTAATGAAACTTAGCAGAACTGGTTTAAATATTGGTTTCGGAGGATGGTGAGGTGTATTGAGTGTAGAGGAAATGACTTTGAAAAAATTAAATAAAGAAAGCGGTATTGCAAAATTTTCCTTACACCCTTTGTATATAACTTAATAAGGAATAAATATCTACGAATGTTTACACATTTTGTGCATTATCATGTTGAAATAATTTATTTATTTAATACTTAAAGATATTTTACTTACGGTATATGTAATATTAATAATAATATGCGATTATAATAATGAAAAAAATATGTAAATTTACTGAGTTTCAAAGATTTCAAAATACATATTTATTCTGTAATTAGAGTTTAACTTTGATGGATAATAAAGTAACTATTATTATTATACATATTATACATTCTATTAAAAAACGCAGAAACGATGATATGTAACATCCTTATAAGATTCAAAGAACGATCAATCCGCATTTGTAAAATCATTGTATAATTTTATAGAATTAGAGCGTCAGAAATTCAAAATATGATAACGATTTAACTACATAAGGAGACATAAAGTAAATACAAAGATATAATATTCCCTACTTTATACATTATATACAATGGAAAAATCTACGCTGATAGATTGCATAAGGGGATCACTTTTGTATTTATCCTGTCGAAAACATTGAAAATCCGTCAGACTTTATTTCTAGGAAACTGTTCCCGCATACATTACTTTCACAGATGTGAAAGCAAATATCGATAACAAATTTTGTCGCACCGCATCTTGGTGAAACTTTAAAAACGGAGAAACCGAATGGATTTGTCAAAGCTCTAAGAAAGAAGAAAAAACCGCAATTTCTATATTTAGCCGGCCACGTATCTTTTTAAGCGACAGATATAAAGCCTGCGGTATAAACACAATTTTGGAAAGATTCAAATAACAATTTTTATTCCCTTTCTTTTAATATAAATAAACAGATAAAAATACACGATTTGTATTTTCAAATATTTACATATATATATATATACGAATACACATTAATTTTCATATTATTTAAGAATATATTTCATAATATCAAACAAAATTACAGATAATTAAATCGTTTATTTAGATACGAGGATAGTTTGACAAGTAGTGAGAATGACACATATGTAGGTGGCGCTTTAATTGGAAAAACAAATGCACTGTAATTTAGGTTGCCTATTTATATGTTTACATTCCGATATTTAGATAAATCGGGTGATTAGTTTATTTTTGACAGCTGATTGAAGAAGAAGCAACACGTCGAAAAAGCAGAGTATCGTGCAGTGATTAAATACTTCGTAATTAAGGGTACGAAAGCTACCGAAATAAAAGATGAGGTACGGAAAACATTAGGTGAATCTGCTCCATCATCCGCCACAATAAATAGATGGGTAAATGAATTTAAACGTGGTAGAACAAGCTGTGTTGATGAAGCGCGCTCTGGAGCACCCAAAGTCGTGACTTCTAAGGAAATGATTATAAAATCCATAATATTATTACGCAAGATCAACGACTCAAAGTGAGAGAGATAGCAGACATGGTAAACATTTCAAGATGAGTTACGGGAAACATTAGGTGAATTTGCTAAACGTTTCAACAAAACGCGTACACCACATTTTAACGAAAGAATTGAGCCTTTCCAAACTTTCGCCAAGATGGGTGCCGCGATTGCTCACGACTGATCAAAATTTCACTCGTTTGCGCATTTCCAATGAGTGTTTGGACCTTTATAAGCGGAATCAGGTTGATTTTTGTAGGCGATTTGTTACTTGCGATGAAACTTGGATACACTACAGTACACCCGAAGCTAAACAACAGTCGAAACAATGGTTAGAATGTGGTTCTGCACCTCCAAAGAAAGCGAAAACCACTTTATCGGCAAACAAGGTGATGGCATCAATTTTTTGGGATTCAAAGTGCATTTTGCTCATTGATTACCTTCAGAAAGGTGCCACAATAAACAGACAATATTATGCAGAACTTCTACAAAAATTAAATGTTGAGATTCGTGCTAAACGGCCAGAAATCGCAAAGAAAAAGATTCTGTTTCACCAAGACAACACTCCCTCGCATACCAGCATAGTTGTGATGTCCAAAATCCACGAGTTGCATTTTCAATTAGTACCGCATGTGCCTTATTCGCCGGATCTACCCCTTCCGACTTCCACCTTTTTCCAAAATTGAAAACGGCACTATGTGGAAAGAAATTTTCGTCTAACGACGAGCTTATCATCTTCGTAAATGAGTATTTTGCAAGCCTTCCGGAATCGCATTTTAGAGATGGCATAAGGGCATTGGAGCACCTTTGGAATAAATGTGTTGCTCTTTTAGGAAAATATATTGAAAAATAAAAATTATTTTGTATTTAAAACATTCGTTTTTTTTTCCATTCTCACTACTTGTCAAACTACCCTCGTATATGGCATAAT
Source organism: Dermolepida albohirtum (assembly GCA_031893035.1). NCBI lineage: Eukaryota > Metazoa > Arthropoda > Insecta > Coleoptera > Scarabaeidae > Dermolepida > Dermolepida albohirtum. The sequence goes on along the minus strand of JAVIWB010001585.1, from coordinate 231,954 downwards.
TCCATCTTGTGGAGAACCCAACAAGTTGAACTATACTACGTTAGCACTAAATTATAAATAAGCAATGTTTCAAAGGTACAGGAAATATTGTAAATAATGTCGTAATACTACAAGGCGTGTTTTTAAATAAAGGCCGTTTGAAAAAAAACCAAACATAAGAAAATTTTCAAAAACCAATTTTATTTTCAGATTCTACATACATTTCTCTATTTCTCAACATAGCTCCCAAGTTTGTTTAAATACTTATCAAACATTACAACTAGATTATGAATATCCTCTTCATAGAAACTTGCCGCCTGCTCCGATAACCAAGAAGTCACGGCCGTTTTCACGTCTTCGGCATCGTTGTATCGGTTGCCGCCGTTGATGTTTGAGATAACGGAAAATATAAAAATTGCTCAGCGCAAGGTCAAGGCTGTAAATGAGGGCAGTCCAAAACTTTCCAGCCAGAAGAGTCCAGTAAAGCTCAGATCTGAGTTGCGGTGTGAGACCTTGCATTGTAATGGACTAACAAAATTCCCTCTGTTCGCATGTTGCGTTTGTTGTTTTGAATCGCTCTGAGTAGCTTTCGCAAGGTTTGGACATAGGCCACCGCACTTAAAGTCATTCCGCGTTGCATGAAGTCGACCGACAAAACACCATACCTCTCCCAAAACACGCGACATGATTTTTCACTAGGACATAGTCTGTTTGGCCTTGACCCTTACAGAAGAGTGTGTGCGTCTCCACTCCATACTCTGTTGCTTATATTCGGGCGTGACATGCGAAACTCACGTTTCGTCTCCCGTTACGATACGACTTCACCTTATACGTTATTTCGAATCAAAAAATTCAGCAAATCCATCAGTCAGTCAAGGAAAACTCATAAGACTACGTGTAGCCATGCTAACCGTAGGTATGAGCAAAATAGATAAATCATATGATATAAGTACGACATTGCAGGAAAGAAGCAAACCCTTATGAGCTGAATTTCCCACAGTTGAGAAATGCATAGACAACTAATTAATTTGAAGACTAAAATATGAACTAAACGAAATGGTTTACAAAGAAATATACAAATCAGTAATCTAAAACTTATCCTTAATATTTCGAATTGAAAAAGTGTGTCGATATGTACTAACACAAATATGTAGATATCCATTAGTTATTTTACAATTATGTGTTTTATACACATCAAATGTGCATTATTAACTTAGATTTTGTTTTCCATTAAAAATTGATTTCCGAAAACTCTTTTATTTTTATGTTCTTTAAAATAATATTATACATTATTGATTTTTAATAATAACAGGACGAAAACAAATTATTTATAAAACTTACATTCTAAAAAAATTATTTATAAAACTTGCATTCCAAAAAATTATTTCAGCGAATTTCACACTTTCGCTTCAATAAACGTTCATAAATAAAACAACGCGAAAAATCTTATTACCGTTGAAACGGAAGTTTTATAATCTTTAAGCCCGCAGCTGCATTTACGTAGAAGTTAGGCAAAGTTACTTCCTTAAAAGTCTATTCCTTGGACTAGACAATCTGGGAATGCACCATCTGGTTCAGTAAAATCGAGCATTTCTTCAAAGACGTGTTAGCAATAATAATACTCTAAGTTTTCCCTTTTTTAAATTTAATTTAAACTCTTTTTTTTTCTTATCTAAAGTCACAGATTCTTATTTATATCATTACTGGTTGAGAGAGTATTTGAAATTTGTACATATATTTATTAGACTTACATGTTCCTAGATTTTTATCTCAAAATAAAATAAAATATTATACATATTTGCACACGCAATTACTGTACAGGTTTTCATTATTCCACCCGCAAATAAAACTCAACCTGACACCTCCCGCTAGACGAACTGAGCATGTTTTAAAAATTGCATCATCACGGTAGAGTGTTAGTGTGTGATTTTAAACTATCTAAAGAAGCAAAAACAGTAGTATTACAAGCATAATTTTAATCTCTATTTATTATATTCAGATATGTACATTTCATTGTTCATTATTACGCCCTCTCGAATTTGTCCGCCGAAGTGGATAATCATTACGACCGATTAATAAATCACGTCGATATTTCAATTTTGTTTTAATTAATGAAATCATATGATTTGATAAATTAGGTTAACTTATATTGATTGGAAATTATTTCAGATGATTTTGTAATTTATGGCTATAATAATAAGCGATCATTTTTTCCTGAATACATCACACTTTGAGTGTCCTAAAAGCAAGATAGTTTCTGTTATCGACCTCTTTTAGTCGACTACCTCGTGTGAGTTAACAAGTCCTTCGTTTACGCTATCAGAACTTCTACTTTGGATTATTGGTCGTGCTAGATTTATATTGGGTGTAGCTATTAGAATTCCTGCAACGAAAACGTTGGAAAATACAGGCACTGATTTATTTATCGAGTTAATGAGATCAGTCAGCCAAGTCGATATACCTTACACGTGGTCGAAAAATTCAGGTTGGCATTTTACTGAAGAGCGATCTGAATCCTGTTAATTAACCCTCAAAACCAACTAGAGGTATGTAATCTGAAAACTTTGTGTTAGTGGTCTAATCCCCTTTTTTTCGGTCTTAGTTAACTAAATATCGAATGTATTTTTTATACATATTTGCTTCAATATTAGCTTAAGAGGTATCGGGTAACAATATTGTGGCGTCCTATTACAACTTATTAACAGGGAACCTCTCCAATCTCCGAACTTAATTCTTGAGCTAGTTTAGCACCCTGAAGGGCTAGAGAAAGATCGTTTGTTAGGCAAGAATACGAGCGGTTATTTATTGTCCTATTAAGCACAGGACAAGGCGTTACAGTACTTAATATTCAGTAAAACTACAACGGTTTTCGTGTTCAAGAATGTATCAAGTGATTTTTACGTTGCTAATTGTTCGTGAAGTTAATATTACTTCTGGTTTATCGTTAAATGTCTTCAACTTTTTCCTCTATCTGCTGACCACTATTCTGTACTTAGTCTTTGAATCATCTTATCACCAATTACAATCGTCTTTAAGAAGTTTTTATCTCTTCAAGATCCGATTATGTTACAGTTCAAAATTCGATACAATTTTAAGTCATTCATCAATCGATCTAAAACATATTTACAATTTAGCTTTTAGAGCCAAGTTTTTCGTTTAAAATGTGATAAGGTATTGTCTCGAATATTCCGAGTTCCAGTTTTATGAATTTCATTGAAGATTTCGCCAAAGCTTTCTGTAATTGCCCACGTTTTCGACATTTTCTTCGGCAATCGTTTCAATTGATCACGCAATTTTGATTATTATCTGCATCCTTTCTACCTTCCTGAAATTGTCAGTGTCACTCTAAAACCTATATTTGTAATAAATTTTAATATTTTAATAAAATTTATTTTCATAATCGATTTTAAATATTTAGAGACGTTACATATACTTTGTTATGTGCTGTGAAGCTACTGCTTATAGAGGATGTAACAATAAACTTTGAGAATAAAACTTACTTAATGAGGTAAATATGTAATACAACGCAGCAAAATATTTAATTAATATTGACACTAGTTTAATCCTTCAGGCCTAGCATTCTGTTAACACAATATTTAGATAAATAAAACGCTGGATTCTTCACAAATTATGATTTTATTAACTTTACCAAATTCAAAAACATCTGAACATTATTAAAATAAGTGAGTTGAATAACAATATTTAAAAGTAATATATGCAATTATAAATACATATTTAAATATACTATACGAGGTTTGTTCAAAAGAAAAGGTGAATTTTGAATTTTTTTGAAAAGTATTTATTAATTCATCAATATCCATTTTGTCCCCTTCAAAATAATCCCCCTCAGGTATAATGCATTTATGCCAGCGCTTCTTCCAATCCTCGAAGCACTTTTGAAATGCACTTTTCGGTATGCCCATCAGCTCGTTCTTCGATTCTGACTTTATCTCATCAATTGTGGCAAAATGCTTTCCTTTCATTGGTCTCTTCAGTTTTGGGAATAGGAAAAAGTCACAGGGAGCCAAATCTGGTGAATAAGGTGGTTGAGGCATGATTAGGGTGTTGTTTTTGGCCAAAAAATCACGAAAAAGCATTGATGTGTTAGCTGGTGCATTACCGGAATACAGAATCCATGATTTTTTTTCCACAATTTCGATCGTTTGAGCCGTATTGCTTCATGCAAACGTTGCATAACTTCCTTGCAGTATTCCTTATTAACCGTACGACCTGTTGACAAGAACCCATGATGCACCACGCCATTGTAATCAAAGAAAATAATGAGCAAAACCTTCGCATTTGATCGAATTTGGCATGCATTTTCTCGGCCTTCTGTAAAGCGCTTGTACCACTTATAAACACTTTTTTGAGACAACGTGGACTCGCCGAATGCCACAGTCAACATTTCAAGTGCCTTGGAGCACTTTATTCCATTTTTAACGCAAAATTTAATACATATTCTTTGATCCATTTTTTTCAAAAGTTAAAAATCGAAGAACACACAAGAACACACAAACGTGACTAAGCTTTTCAGCTGTCAACAACAAACTACTAATCCAAATTGGCTGATAATGCCAACATATGACTAACACATCAACATAACAAGAAAAAATTTCGATAGTCAAATGTACACAGCACGCGAAAATTCAAAATTCACCTTTTCCTTTGAACAAACCTTGTACACAGTAAATTGGTTGTTTTGTTTATGTACAAATTTGTTATGAATGTAGGAGAGAAAATGGATTCAAAATTCTACCGTTTCGATTGTTTACACAAAGTATTCATGAAATTCTATAAAACTAAGCCTTTTGTGTCGGCGCATTTCAAGCTGCCATGGAACTTAGGAGAATTAAATTCACCAAACATGACTACTTTTTTATTAGTTAATGTTAATTACAAAAAATAGTTCAAACTCATATGAGAGTATATTAGGTGTAGGTAAATGCAAATAAAATAAATAATAACGAATCATAAATGTTTAGAAATAATTGTATCTACGAATATGTTAATTTAGAAATAACAGAGATATCAAATGAGGTCATATATAAATTTTTCTTCGTTTGTTAAGAATATAGTTTTCAAAAATTTCCTCAGCAACCAACAAATTTACTTCGTTTTCAAATAAGCTGCCTTACATATTAAAACCTTTAATAATAGGTATATATCAGTTTTTAGATATATTAGTTTAGATTCAACTGTCAATTTGCAAGTTAAACTACTTAAACGAAAAAAAAAGTTTCCCACAATATGGAAAAAACTTCATGAAAGAATTTACTTTCCTTTGTTTTCTTCCTACGCAATCTTTTTATTCATTCACGTGACTTCCAAGCGGAGATTAATATTTCGGTACCGAAAAAACTTCTTTCCAATTTTGTTCACTCCTTCAAGCATACGTTTGATTACTTTCATGAGAAAAGCTTTTAACACTTCAGGCGAAAAACGCTAAATTTAAGGAATTATTAATGTTATATGCGTTTAACATGATTTTTTTACATTGGCTTAATTATTCAATTTGCTTTACAAATGCATGAACATTTTTTTTCTTTTTAAATTGTTAGTAATGAAAATATTTGCATAAGGGATACATGAGACAATTAAGAATAGAGGATCGGTAGATGACACTACAAATTTAATAATAATAGTGTAATTACGCAAGAATAATCTTTTATTAACGCAAGATAAAGAATTATGTTTGTAATGGTATGGAAAGTCGTTTAATTCTTAAAGGCATTTGGTAATTATGTATAACTGAATGGACTATGAAAAGGCTGGAAGACGAAGGAAATATACCGTGCATTCATTTTACCTCGCTACGAAAACTGTACCACATTATATTCGGGTCTAGCTGCCGAATACCGATCAGAATATAAAGTGTTGGTGCGCGAGTCATTTGAATCACGACTATAACTGACTACTGATCGTACTAGCTGCAGCCCCGCCACTAATTTGACTGTAGGCGTATCGATATCGTATTAACGGTCATTCGTGGTTTGCATTTGGGAGAGTGTGTTACGGTAAGACCTTAAATTTAAATATTTTTTAATTATATTACTTTGATAATGTATACATTGGAAGAAAAAATTCAAATGATAACATGGGCTTTGAAAGGTAATTCTTTACGGCATATCCAGCGCCTTTTCTCTGAAAAGTATGTAGATCGTCCCTTTCCTGCATTAGCAACAATATCATTAGTATTTAAAAAGTTTAAATCAGAAGGTTGCATTTTAGGATGTAAATGTCATAAAATACGGAGAATAAATAACGATAAAGAAATGCAGGAAGTCATGGTGTGCGCAATGGTCGAAGCAAATTCCAATATTACTATATCTTAAATATCAGAAGAGATAGGTATTAGCGTAGGTAAAGTTCATAAGATATTAAAGAAAAATAAATACACATCCTATAAATACCAAACTCATCAGGAAATTTTTCATGCTGATCAACACCGCAGAATGGAATTTTGTGAAACTGTAATAGCACGTGTAAATGCGAATGAACACTTCATTGAAACAAACGTATTTACCGATGAATCCACGTTTCCGTTGCACAGTAAACACAATCCGTCGAATCTTGAAAACGAGTATCGACAATTGAATACGGGGACACAGTATCCTGAAAAATTGAATGTTTGGGCTGGTATTTATGGGAATATCATTATTGGTCCATTCTTTATCGAAGGAAATTCAAATGGGGAAATATATTTGAATCTTCTTCGAAACGACATTGTCCCTGCTTTGAAAACTATTAATCCCAATTTAGAGAACGTACGGTTCCAGCATGATGGTTGTCCGGCCCATGGCACTAGAATCGTGAATGAATAATTAAATAATATATTCCCCCAAAGAGTTATATCTAATAGTGGTACAATTCGCTGGCCACCAAGGTCACCAGACTTAGCCCATAATGACTTTTTTATGGGGTTACATAAAATCAAAGTTATATGGGCATCAAGACGAAAGGGCTAATAGTTTGGAAGAATTACGGGTTAATATCGAATACCAATTCCAAATTATTAATCCTCTTGTACTGGCCAATGTTCGAAATGAATTTTATAATAGATTAGGGTACTGTTTAGCGCAAGTAGAAGGGACATTTGAGAATTTAATTAATTGAATTTATTTTCTGTATTTAAAAAGTATTTTATAAGTTTTGGCAACTTATATTTACTTTCTGTTTAAACAGTATTTTTTATATTCCGAGAAGTTATTTTATTTTTTAGCTTCTTTAAGAGTTTTTTTTTATTTTTAAACGTTTTATTAGAAAACGTCTTTTAGTTCAATGCGAAACTTATTGTAAAAATACCTAATTGTACAGTTAAAAGTAATTATAATTTATTAATTTTTGGACGTAAACAATTTGGACAGTCAGTGATAGACCTTCCGCCAAGTACCACCAACAGCTACTTAATCTGTAATCTGTAGTCAGTCGTTGTTGTGATTCGACTGACTCGCGCCCCTCCAGTTTACATTCTGATCGGCGTCGGTATCTAGACCCGAATATAATATGATACGGTGTGTGTAGCATTTTAATATGAAAGCACGATATGTGCAGGTATAAGTATACTACAGATAACACATCAAGATGTGTTAAATTTGGTCTTTCATAAGCCTAGACTATAATTATAAAAGTTACAGTATATATGAAAGAACTATGAAGTACTAAAAAAAGAACATACTATATCATACGTTACTTCAAAAAGCTGAAAATTAATTTTCAATATTCCGTGTAATTGAATTATTCTCTTAAAAGTATAATTTACAGAGAGAATAGACATTCAATTTCATTACATTCTCTTTCAATGTAGTTCCTTTATCTAATGTCTAATCACGTAAAGCTTAAAAGCTCTACAAAGAATCAAGGCGGGAGCTTTTCGGTATTACATGCTCTACTAAGCAAAATAAGAGCAGTAATTTCTGTAACCAGTCATCGTATAATTTAATCAACAGGTTATTTTCAGTATGGACGTTCTCACACTAATTAATAAGGTCATTACGCACAATTAATCGTTCATTAATTAAGAGTGATTCATCTAAATTCGTTGAAAAAACGAGTTTATTAAAGAATCCAGTTAAAGAACGACCACGTAAGAGAAACCCCAAAATATTACTCGCTAATGACAACGCTAATTAAATGTGAAGTTATAGAGACAGGACTGCCCATAATATTTGCATTTGGAAAGTCGAGCAATGTGCGCAATATGGAATAAGAAGTTTTATCAAATGCGGGTAATTACTAAACTTTAGTTGATAAAGGCATACAGTTATCAGATTGTATTTCACATGACAATACACGAAAAAATCAACAGTAATAATGTAAACGCACACAAATAGTAAGTAAGGGTTTTGGCTTTCGACGCTACATATCGTTAAAGGAATTTGTTTCGTGCGGGTTTTTGCCGTGGTTTCCAGGTGTGACACTGTTTAATTATCTTCCGATGATGGCAATTTAGTTATCGAAATACGTATACAGAATACTAAAGTTAATGTGGAAAGGGGTATATACATATATTAAATGATTAAGTTAATCAACCACAGTCTCCATCAAAATTACCACCAGTAATAATATAGATATTATTGTATACAGAACATTAAATATAAATAATCATTTAGTCAATATTGTGCAATATTATCGAATTTAAGATAGTTTTGAACCATAAATGATTATTTAAATTTGTTGATTTTAATTTTTACAATACAATCTAAATTTCAGCAAAGTAAATATCTGTGTGGATTTAATAAACATTGGCAATTTATTGCATGCATTTTTACAATGTTAAACTGAAAAATTCTAATTTTATCCGCTTTGTACATTGTATATGTTGGGCATAATTACATGCAATTAATAACTTACCGTTGGTGTTTAATAACTGTTTTCATAATGCAATTTATGACATGTTAGAAGGACTTGGATGAGGTGTTTCCGTGGTCTTATAGTAGTGGATCGTGGGTTCGAGTCATCGGCATAGAACAGAAATTTTTCCAAAAATTTCAGCATTACATATACGATGTACAAAGTGGTTAAAATTAGAATTGTTTAGTTTAACATCATGAAAACGCGTAATTATATGCAATTAATAACCTACCATGAGTTTTCATTCAATAACTGTTTCCATAATGCAACTTATGGCATGTTAAAGGGACTCGAATCAACTGTCTCCGTAATCTAATAGTTAGCGCGCATTCCCTGAGAAAATTACATCATGGGTTCCGCACGGAAAACAGAAACTTTTTCAAAAATTTCTTCATTACATCTACAGTGTACAAAGCGGTTAAAATATAGAATTTTTCATTGGTAATAATATTATAGACTTGTAAACTGGAACACTGCACACCCCTCTCTGTAAGTAAATCCGTGTATAGGAATCTAATAATTTGTATATCTTAAACTAATTTTTTCTGATGTGCAGTTTCAGAATTTGGCAAAAAATTGTTTACTTTTTATAAGAAAAATTAGATAGATATAAACACCATATCAATGTTTTATTCATTACTATACAGGCAATGTACAGCGTGTTTCAAAAAGAATATACGTATTACAAAGTATTATTTTGTCCAAACTATCGATCGCTGCGCCTCGGCTCGGCTATTGGATAAACGAATACATAGTCTAGTTTATTTAATAGCCGCTAGAGGTCAGTTGTCTTCTGTTTTTCTTGGTAACAGAACTCACATGCAGCCATTCAACATATACGAGATTCGCCTAAAATCAATATGTTTTGTACGATATCCCGATCATCTGTTTACGGCCCATTCTTCTTTGATGGAAACACGGTTAACGGTCAGCAGTATCTCGCTATGTTACAAAACTGGTTGTTTCCGAGGCTGCACTGAACACAACTTCATTTTTCAAGAAGACGGGCCACCTACTCACTGGAGTCGCCAAGTGCGTGAATATCTGAATGAAACTCTACCGAACCGTCAGTTTGGTCGTCAAGAAACTGGGCTCCACAGTCACCGGATTTGACACCCTGTGACTTCTTTCCGTGGTGTTTCGTTAAAGACAACGTTTATGTACCACCACTCCCACAGAACCTGGAAGAGTTGAAGAACCGGATCTGTACTGCCATAACATCAGTGACGAAGGACATGCTTGCCCGAGTATGAAAGGAATTTGAGTATCGATGTGATATAGTTCGATGGAGGACATATTGAACATTTGTAATCTAAACTTAAGAGGTTCCTAATATGTGTGTAAAGTTTCATATTCGTATGTCGTAAAGTTTAATAAATATATGCATTCGAAATACGTATATTCTTTTTGAAACATCCTGTACTATTTATCTTAAAAGCTGTTCACCAACTTTGATTAAGACTAAGATCAAAAACCAATCTAATAATTCGTTTTTGTGTTATAAATATTCTGTTTATGTCGCTGCTTCGGCCCCCAAAGAACAATGCCATACTTTGTTCTAGATAAAAAAGAGGATAATACTTATTCATCACAGTGCGGGAATCTACAACAGGTATTAAGTTTCTAATGCCATAACAAAGAGTATTAAGTTGTTCGGACAAACATTCAATACGCCAGTTTAAATATTCATCAATATGTACGCCGAGAAATTTGGTAGATTTGCTAGTGTTATATTTCCTATTGTGAAGTAACAAATTTGACGATAAAAAAGAATAATTAATTGTTTTAAATGTTATACAAACCATTTTCGGATCATTTAAATATAATTTTTATGCATTGAACCAGTTATTCATAATACTGATGTAGTTTTGACATTCGCTCGCTAAATGCAGTAAATTGTTTCCTTATATGAGCAGATTAATATTATTATACAATTATACATTTGTACTCTCTCAACGCAGTTAGATAAAGTGTACAATATACCATAATAATCTAGTTAAATCGAATAGCTTCGTAAGACTAGAAACTTATTGAATTTTGACTCGTTTTTATTGTAGCGATTGGTACGTTCACACATTTTTAAAAAGGTAAAAACAACAACATTTATTAAAAAAATATATAAAATGGAACAAGACATAAATGTTACATATTTTATGAATGGGACAGTCATACATAGCTGCTAAAGCCATGCCACTTCCACTACTTTTTATAAGAGGATCGCAACGTATTTCAACTTATTATGATTCCGACCTTAGAAGATGATGAAGAAAAGTCCTTGTCAGGTATATCCTTCAATGCCGCTACAACATACGGAAGAACACCCACAGAGATAGAGAAAAACTGATAACTGTCGCATGTCTTGATAATCTTTGAAAGGACTCACTCCAGAACATTTCGACGAAGTCTCGTTCATCCCTTTCTCAAAAAAGATATATACCAAGCAGAAAACTGCAAGAGTTTTTCTCTCTACACATGTAAATACAAGTAGTACATATTTCAAATGTAAATAATTCCTATATACATAACAGCAATTTATTTTGTTTAAAATAATGAATTAAACAAAAATAATGGATACTATCTGCTTCTAAGCTTCCGGGCCACGACCGCGGAAGTCTACGTACCAGATTAAAAACAATGGACATTTTTAAAGTATTTTAAAAGTTTAAAAATCTTAATCTTAAAATCAGAGGAACTGGACGGTTATTTCATAATTTTAATTTTGAATGAAGTAATATACAAGTCATTTACACTAAAAATTAAGAAATCAATTACTTTCTTCAATCACTATCAAAAATATGAAATTACGTTTTAATATAAGTGTACACTAACTGCAATCCATGATGATAGGTTTCATTAAAATTTAATTCTTCTATCACTTAATTGAAAATGTTCATGGTTTGTTTGACTATAACTTGTAGAATTAATACTAGTCTGCCCTTTAATGCACTCACTTAATAGTTTCATAACACAATTTCTGCATTTACGCCACTTAATGGAAATTGAGCAATATGACCCAGTTTATAGTATATAAAATTATAATCTAATGCAAACATTCACATATTTATTTTAGCAACAACGTACGAGCACTTAATTACTTATGCTATTAAATGGAATAAAAAAAAGGATTGCAATTATATAACCAGACATTCTGTTTGGTTTTGTGTTTATTACACTGGAAGAATCTGTTGAAATAAATTGTCTATTTATTTTCAAATATTTTATTTAGATTTTTATCTACAACTTTAATTACATAATCTGTTTATATATATTTAATCAGAAAAGTTTTCTTACACTGCATAAGTGTTAAAAACCATCAAATGTGAACATTCGGGTTATGATGTTCTTTCTATTTAACAAAGTTAAAAAATTTTAATAACTGTTATATGTACAATTTGAGCTTGTGTTCCTATTTTGTGGTCACCACTGTACATAGTGGAATTGCAAAAGCTTGGAAATAGTTTCGTATTATCTTCTTCTGGGCTTCCGGACTGGAACCGCGTCACTGGAATAACTGCCGACGTTTCGTACCCAGTCGTATGGGACATCTTCAGAGCTCAACTGCTGCTACTATTTATTGCACTGAAGCAACCCTGTAGATGTCCCATACGAATGCCCAGAAGAAGATAGTATGGACCACGACCGCGGAAGTCGTACCAGACTTGGAAATAGTTATTCGTATAACTTTGTTTTCTTACTCTTATTGCCCTCTCGTATCTATCAGCTTAAGTATAAAATTTATATCGTCAATGAGTTATAGATCTCTCTCCAATGTTTTAATTTTTATTTTAATTAATCGATTTGAACGATTACCGTCATAATATTTATTTGAAGTTATTTCCAGTGTTTTACGATTAACTTCCATAATAATAAGTCGGTATTTTGCTTTCACCCGCTTTTTTTTCCCCTAAACACATCGCACCTTGAGTTTCTGAAAAGTTAAATGGCTTTTGTTATCGCTCTCTTTTATCGATTATATGCCGGCAGTTAAAAATCTGCCATCGTTTTCGAAAAAATTCATCTATGAATGTTGATCGTGTATATATTGTAGTAAATTACATACTAGCAACGAATACAGTGAAAAATACTATGCCGATCGATTAATTTATCGATTTAATCGGTCAGATAAGTCGATAAACCTCGAGACGTGGTTGAAAAGTTCACGTTAGATTAAATATTGGTATCTTACTAAAGGAATGATCTTATTCTCAGTTTTTAACCCTCAAAACTAACCGTGAGGTATGTAATTTGTAACCTTTGTAGTAGCCTAATCCATCTCTTGTTTTTTTCACATTGACTTGAGGGTTTTTTCTTTCTCTATTTTTGGTAGCTTATTAATTATCAAACGGACCTAGTTAGTGTGTGTATGAACATCCCGTGTTCATCCAATTAAGAAAACTTAATAAACAGTCTTAAGATTTAACGAAGCCAGCTGTTTCACTAATGACCTGAGGCACCGAGGAATTGAAATAAAGCCTGATATTAAAGACATTTGTGATTATTATTATTTACTTAGTTTATAATTAATTATATTTGACTCATAAGACTGTGGAATTAACAGTTTAGTTTTTATACTACCATTCAGTGTATTGACGGGATCATTTAAGACCGTTTAAATCCTGATTTGTGACGTTTAAACCCTATTTTAATTTAAGGGCTAGCTAGTTAACTGAAGGTATTTATACAATTAATTGCTTTTACTAGTTGCTGACTCGTTAGCAACATCGTAAGTCAATTAAAGGGCTTGCTGATATACCGTAGCCTATTACCATACCGTATTACTTATAAAAAAATTGATAACTTTAATGTAGTCGATAACTTTAATTTATTTGCTAGTAATTGATTAAGATAAAAATCTTACCTTCATAAATTTGATGGTTTCAATTTAATTAAGGGCTCGTTGAACGGTTAGACATGGTTGTTTATTTTTGCCACTTGACAATTAAATAGTAAATCGTTAGCTAATCTCAATAGTTCTTTTTCTTCATGTAATCTTTTTGCTTTCCATAGACCGCTCTCAATTTTACGTCCTACAGTCAATTATGTAATGTAACTATTATTTCAGTAATAATCTGAACATTATTTTCTCATTTGATTTATTGTTATTGTTTTTCTTTATTTTCTCTTGATGTAGGGAAGTGCCTAATAAATGCACATATATTATAGAATTTTTCTTTTGTGCCACCAGTGCGAACCAACTATACGTATAGGTAAATTTTAGTAATTAGAGATGCGAATTATAACATGGTGGTTTTCTTTTTTTTAATACCCATCATCATTTTTTACCGTCTTTTTCAAAAATATTTAAACAAATACAATATACTTCTAATAGATCTTAACTTTTCTTTCTTTAACTGTAAAAGGACTCTCTTTTTAGTTAACTAAATACAGAATATTATCTGCTTCTGGGCTTCCGAGCTGGAACCACGTCACTTGTATATCTGCCGACGTTTCGTACCCATTTATAGCGCGGTTCCAGCCCGGAAGCCCAGAAGCAGATAGCATGGACCACGACCGCGGAAGTCTACGTACCAGATTAAATACCGAATGTATTTTATTGATCTACCTTTTGCTTCAGTATTGGCTTAGAGCTTTCAAGGTAACAATACTGTGGCGTTCTATTAGGTCTCGTTAATAAGGAACCCCTACTACACTCCTAGTTTATTTTTTGAGCTAGTTTTAACATCCTGAAGATCAGGCTAAAGGATCATTTTAAGTGAATATACAGAGGTTTATTTATTGTCCTACTAAGCGCTAGACGGGACGTTACACAACATAAAAGTTTTAGAAAATAACTATTTAAAACTAAAATAGAAATCGAGAAACACGGAAAGTATGAACAAGAGAGATGATGCTACACGTCTGCTGTACATTTGGAAAACAGCGCTATCTAATCGAAGAAACAAGGACGGAAGCGCAACATCTGCATCAATAGACGAACAAAACGAAGGCATCACCCTACTACAAAATCGGTCAAATAATACACGCGCGACACAAGCTGAGGTGAATATACAAATACCAGGACAGGCACGAGTTATAAGCAGTAAGACAAACAGCATTCGCCTGATAGCATCGTCTGAAGATAATAAATTAGATTTTATCGAAATATCGCACCGATCCTTTACAAGACAGAAGCACACCTACGCGGGAAGAAACCCGAAACCACGTGAATACATATTACATCCGCGAAACCATGTATATATATATATATGTATATATCTGTCGTAACGTAAATTTTCACAGCTGAAATCTGTCGGTGGCTTTATTCGGATATTTTGCCGTGAATGCAGTTTAGACTTCTGTTCTGAGGCGCATTCTGTGCACCGATATTTCTGCAACTCTGTCGAACGGATGGGAAGTAATCGTCGCTTTGATTGGTTTAGCCCCTAACATTCTGTTGACTAACCGCGTGCGACTTTCGCGGTGTGAATGTATAAGAACAAGACGTTCTTCCACATGTTTAGTAGTCTCTGTTCATTATCCCTCTTATTCAAGCTATTTTATCATTCTATTTCTATTGCTTCTTGGAAGATTCTGGCTTGGAGATCTATTTTCGCAATTGTTTTCGTAGCATCGAAGTCGATTTGCTGACCGGTGTATAAAATATGTTGAAATAAAGATGGATGTCACCAGTAGAAATAACATCTGGAGCATACAGCGTTGAAAAAGAATAGTTGCTTTAGAATATACGCTTACCACTTGATTCGTTAGATTGAACTTATATGAGAATATCACAAAACGAAAATTAGAAACCACAACATAGCTAATAAAGAATCATAGAAAAAGGCATTAATAATATTAATAATAATTACAATAATATTTATTTATTTTCCCAAAAATATATTAGAAATGATAGTCACTGGAACGAAGATCAGGACTGTAGGAGGAATCCATTTGAGTTTTGTTCCGATAGTGTTCTAAGTCTCATACGAACGTGCATTATCGTAAACGCGAATAAAGTGTGAGCTCAGCATTCTCCATCGTCGTTAAGGGCACAGCGCAATTTAATACTTCAGATTAATGGCACTATTCAATTTAGAAAGTGTTTCAAAATAAACTTTTATGATGCAATGGTTATTCCAGATTCCATAAAATCAATCGAAAGCACATCCTTTTAGTCCCAAAATGCAGATGCTGTCCTGTCATCTTTGTGTGTATCTGTGAGTATTTTTGACGCCCATTGTGCAGTTTCTGACAACCTACATTTTAAGTCACGGTTCTTAACAACGTTGTCCTAGAAACTTCTGGAAATTCAAAAGAAAGTATTTTATATTTGTATCCACACAATCAAAGAGATCATCAATCCCGAATACTAGACCCACCACTCCTCTGTTCATCGTAAACATTTGAATGCCCTTTAGGCTTACATGTTTCACACAATCGATGGTGTATTTCAGAAGTTCTCTTGCTTTTAGAAATCTAATGACTGATTGAATTTTACAACTGGCGGAATTTTATTTTCGCAGTTAAACACACTTCTTGCGAAAGCAGGCAACAATAAGCTGAGGGAAATGTGAAGGTTACATTTCCAAAAGAGCAGTGATCAGTCCTTAATTTTGAACTGCGCCTCATATTTATTACACTGCAAATTCCCATTAACAGTGGTAAAACATCCTGGCTAATTTTACAGAAACTGCAAGAGAAGGCAATAGTGTCTCAATAAAAAATTAAACATTTTATATTAAATTTTGTGACGTTCGATATTACAGTACCTTCCAAATGTTCTCGAAGTATTAAATAATAGCAGCTTTCCGTGTTATTAGTTTTTTAACGTTGCTAAACGGAAACAAACATGATCTATCATAATCACATGTTTACATTTGATGATTTTTAACATTTATGGGGTGTACGAAAACTTTAGCCACTGACTGTACACAAAAAGAAGTTTTTGAGATAATATTCTGAAGTGTTTTCAGATGTTCACTTTCTCATACCCTACATAAAATCCTACATTTTGAAGCGCACTTAAAAACCGTGTTCTAAATATTCAATTAAAACTTTCTATATTAACTGGAGTATTGAATTTAAATAGTAAATATTTACTTTCCATGGGCTTCCAATCGATATTCCTATAGTTCAAAACGAATAATGTAATTTATGTAATCTTTTAATAAGAATTTTTCTGAATTTTGATGTAAAATTTATCCTGACGTAATGTTACGCGTAATTTTTTTGAAGAAAGTATTTCTACTTTTTTTAATATATTTTCATTTTAATTTTATTTAAGAAAATATGTTGCTTAATTTGTATTTTACTAATGTAAATGTATAATACTAATTCTCAAAATGGAGGTCTTAATTAATATAAACATATTGTGGTACTTATTTAATTTTGTTTTAAGTATATTTATATATTTTTTCCTTAATATATTATTAAATTCCCCGAAAGGTTTTAATTATACAAAGGATATAAATACATTGTAATGCCCGAATACATTTATATTTTTCTTGTATTATAGATTTTTTCCATTTTCACATTGTCTGTTTAATTTTAAAAGAATAATAATTGTCTATTTTATTTTATACAAACCTTTAATTGTACTTTTGTATAATTCATTATAACATATTATCTATTTTAATCACTGAAGGTTAATATATAACCCCTTTCCACATTAATTTTTGTATTCTGTATACGTATTTCGACAACAAAGTTGTCATCAGATAATTAAACAGTGTCGCACCTGGAAAACTGCGACAAAATACCCGTACGAAAACAAATTCCGCACACGAACCGTACCGTTGAAAGCCAAAACGCACAGTGCACAGTGCGATAATGTTTAATTATGTGTTGATGATGGCAGCTTAGTTGTCGAAATACGTATACAGAATACGAAAATTAGTGTTGAAAGGGGTTATATATCAACCTTCAGTGATTAAGTTAATCAACCATAGGTAAAATTTGCCTATATAAATAGAAGGAAATTTTAATTAAGAAAGCAAAAGAGAAAAGAGTTGCGTGTAGTATATGATCTAAGATCATACGATATTTCTGCCAGAGTGTGTGTCGTCTGACACTGGGCCTAGCAGTCATTTTCTGCAAAGAAAAATTAATGCCAACGTTGAGAATTTGTTTTCTTTATAAGTTTTTCTCATTTTGTATATTGTCTTATTAATTTCAAATTATTTTTAAATAATCCTATATTTATGTTTTAGTATAATTCCTTTATGTATGGTTATTGTATCTATTATGTACATTGTCTAAATGGATGATGTGCACTTTTAAGCAATAACTCAAGTATAACGATGTGCTATAATAATATACTAATACAACAATAGGATACACCCTTTCTATGTAGATGGGGCAATAAAATTTGTGTTTATAAAGACGGAATTTCAATAGAGCAGGCAGTAGAGAAGAGAAGTAGAAGATACTTTTATCTGGATCATAGCAAGTCACTCTGCCCAGAGTGTGTGGTGCACCTGATACTAGGAGTACTGGTCATTTTTTTCTGCAAAGAAAAATTAGTGCGTGCATTGCAAAAATTATAGATATGTTGATTCCTGTAAGCGCAGATCCATAGGCAATGTTTAGTTTTGTATTATTCAAAAGCAAATAATTAGTGAGTGCACGAAGACGCATTTGATGAAAGATCTGAAACAGGGACCTGAATTAAAACGAGATAAGTGCCTACGCACATAAATAACATAGAGGGGCAATATAAGGTAGAAAATTGTATTTGTGAATTGTAATGTTAATTTTGTTGTATTTTCTACATTATTTTATACCTGCATAGAGTTGTATCAGATTAGATCATTTATTGTCTTTAATCATTGTTAACTTTGTGTTTTATACTGCAATAAATTTCCTCTAAAAGTTATTCTTGTTATCATTGAACGGGTAAATATTTTATTTTTCCGATATTCAAATTAAAAGGGTATTTATGTGCATATGTGCATCATCCTTCATAACCCGAATTGCCCTAGGTATCATTATTTGTATATGTAGATAGTAGCATCGTCATGTTTGTGAAGTCACATGTTTATTTCGGTTTTGTTGAATTATATTAAATTGTTCCATCACTCGCAGTCGTTGTATTTTTTTTATAATTTCCCAATTTAATTAAGCCGTGCTTTTTATAAACATGAATTATAATTCCTGCCGCTGTTCGGCGTGATACTTTTGCTTTTCTAGCTTCGCTTTGAGAATACAGAATCAGTCCCTAATAATGTTTTTATTATAATTTTTCACCATTTGTAACAACTTTCAATTTGATCATGGAGCATAAATTCGTTATAAAATTGTAAAATATTAAATTAGCGCACGCCTAATACGTTAACACCAGAATTAGGATATTTTCCCCGCGTGACAGGATCTTAACAAAGCGAGTATACGAACAAACGTGCGACCTTGTGATGCCTACGTTATTTATGTCACTTGTGTTCTGTTTTATAAATAATACGCATTATTCATAGCTATTTCTGTGTAGCACAAAATGGATAAGACCGACAAAATGTTTGCAGCATGGGGTAAATTTTCACACTTGTTTCGGAAAGTAATACACGCCGTACTGAAAAGATGTTCTTGTATTACGAAAATGGTCGCTCGACATCTACATAGGTAATACACGCATAATTAAAATAATCTGATAACTGATCTGTACACGCACCATCACAAATTTACCTTAATCTGGTAAAATCGAAATCTTTGTAACACTCTCGAACTTTTCTACAACACATTTTTATATCACTTGTAATACATAACAGTGAGTGTACATCGTTCACAATTTGAATTTACTCCACTAACGACAACTCAGTGTTTTGAAATTTTTCTACTGAATCAAATAACCCTTTATGATTGTCGTAAATTTGTTTGAAATCGATTTCAACGGAAGTATTTTCAAATCTTTTCTGGCTTTCCTTAATTGCCGCAGCTTCGTTATGTTTGAATCGTAGAACCACAGATTTTATTTGTTGGAAATTCTTCGTCAATGTGTGAGAATTGGCTCTGGTGACTCAGGAATACCGGAGCACCATCCGTAGAATTCTCGAATTCGTTTGTGTCAAAAACACTCTATTTGAAATTTATGCATCCAACTCTGCATAACATTGTCGAATACCTTGCGCTACAAGGTGTAAATTATGAACTTAACACGTCACGTGTAAAACGCCTTCACACTCGTCCCTATAGGATCGACCTACACTACACATTGTCGTTGCACCATCGCTCACAACCAGTTGATCAGTTAAAAGTGTTAATTTTTTAGTGTATCCAGCACTATTTCATAATTGCTTCGTCAGTGCAGTTTTCTAATCTTTTGCTAGCTAATACAATGGGCAATGTCTTTTTAGCGGGATCTAGAATACGCACAATAATATCCAAAGTAGGGTGTTTTCTTCGATCAGTCGTTTCGTCGGCACATAACCACAGCTACAACGCTCTCCAGGGTGGCAGCTTCCAATTGGAATTGTATTTATTCGAGAAAACACAAAACAGTTTCTTATCGAGTAGATATAGTCTCAAAATCACAGGCGATTTTCATAAAGAGTAAATCAAACATAAATTGCGTTCTTGGTGGCACGTTATTTTTCTTATTTTGGTGTTGTATACTCTTCATACCATTTTTGCAGTCGTGTTTGTCCCAGCACATTTTATAGTATATCTTAGCATCATTACAATATAAATCGGAAAATTCATCAATAAACTATCGGTTGCGTCAAGCAATGGTTTCGTTTTCTCCTTACACACGTCCGTCATACTTAATAATTATACGTTCGCCTTATAGTGGGTGTTCTCAACTTGTTGGCCTTTGTCCTTCGATCACGTGGAAAATTTTACGTAAGGATCTTGGCTTACGTGACTATAAAATATACCTAATGCAAGAAATGAAGCCAAACGACTATGGTTTGCGTCGCATTTTTGCTGATTGGGCTCATTTGAAATTGGCCGAAGATGAGCATTTTTATCAAAGAATTGCGTTTAGTGATGAAGCTCATTTCTAGTTAAATGACTATGTCAATAAGCAAGATTGCCGTATTTGGAGCGAAGACAATCCCCAAGCCATTAACGAATCACCATTACATCCATTAATATTGATTGTTTGGTGCGGGTTACACGCTGGCGGCATCATCGGTCCTTATTTCTTTCGAACTGAGGAAGGAGCTGCCGTTATGGTGAATGGCGAGCGCTATCGAGCCATGCTGACTGATATTTTGTTTCCAAAAATTAATCAGCTAAACATCGACGATATTTCGTTCCAACAAGATTTATTGCAAAATCAATTTGGTGACAACTTTATTTCCAGAAGTGGTCCTGTTCACTGGCCCCCTCGTTCGTGCGACTTAACGCCTCTAGATTACTTTTTATGGGGTAATGTTAAGTCATTGGTTAATGCCGACAAACCAGCAACTCTTGAAGCATTGGAAGCTAATATTCAAGCCACCATTGACGCATACGGCCAGATTTATTGGAAAAAGTAGTCAAAAATTGGACTGGTGGAATGGACCATGTAACTCGTAGCCGCGGCGGGCATATGCCGAAAATAATATTTAAAAAATAAATGCCATCAAATTATCTATCAGATTATAATAAAAAAAATTTAATTCCAACAATATTTCTGTCTTATTATCATTTTAATTTCTCAAGCTCTTAAAAAAACACCCTATATAACCATGTAATTATAATTGTCACATACGTAAGATTATTGTATTATTTTTGTCCTACAAATGAAAATATTTTCTATCTGACAAAAAAATTATTTTTATTAAATTATGGAAGTGAAAATACATAGTTGCAAATATTTTTCATACCCTACATTTCCATAATATTCCACATTTTGCAGAATACTAATAATTCTATTCTTTTCAGGGTACTTTCCATTACCATCAATCTACTGTCTGGCGTGGATTTGCTTAGACGTACTGTTCTGCACGGCGTCCATTATGCATTTGTGTACGATAAGCGTTGATAGGTATCTGTCGTTAAGATATCCGATGAAATTTGGAAGGAACAAGTCGAGAAGAAGAGTAACCCTGAAAATAATATTCGTGTGGCTTCTCTCCATAGCGATGAGCTTACCACTTAGCTTAATGTATTCTAAGGTATGAACATTTGCATTTAACATATTCAGATTACGTTTCACTTGGCGTACTCTAAGCTCATCGAACAAGAAATTACCTATTCCGCACTGAATAAAACGCTTCCATAAGTAGGCGGGGTATTACACGAGACATATTTGAACGAAATCACTTCCGCCCTCTATGCAAATACGTGCAATTTGCGATTCAATAAGGAATTTATCTGTTTTTTTTTTCTGAGTCTGGAGCACTTGAGATACAACGTAACATTAATTCTTCATTTGTTTATAGTGAGCAAAATAAATTGATATCAATCAACCTAAATTATATTCCGCGAATAAACATTTGAAGGAAGCTATCTTTAAAATAAGTACAGGGTGAAGGTATTTTACACGAAAAATAATTAAAAAAGCTCAAATGCCATTATTCATTTTTATCCATTTTTAGGTTATGTACAGTGTCATAACTAAAGCAAGAATATTTAGATACCATGCATGGCGAGCGAAACTAGTACGGATGTCTCTGACAGTCTGAGCCGTCATCAATATTAAATGTCGCATACATTGTGAAACTCACGAAAGGCATACAATAAATACAACAATACAGTATGAATAAATAGTAATAAAGCAATATATTTGTTTATTATTATTGTTAAAGACACACACTTACTTACGAGAGAAGTATCAGCAATCTAAATTTGCCCGACTGAACATTTGCAACAGAGCAACATAGAAGTATTATTACAAATGTCCTTTTATATGGCAAAATCTAAATTTCTTCCTAATATGCTAAGAAACTTTCCTAATACACAAACACTTATCGCGTCATCATAGCACTGTTTGCACTTCATCTACTTTCATTTGATCCACAAATGCTAATGAAGCATTTTGCATGGTTTTTACGGCATTTGCCAACACAATGTAAGTCGTATGGATAGTTCGTAATCCGTGTGAACACCAGCACTATTAAATTTTATCTGGCTCTGATGGTTATTGATCCCTTTGGATTGAAGTGTAATACTAAGGATTTTATTGTGTAAAAGTTTCTTTTCAGTGTCAAAGAATTGGTTGGAATGGTTCTGGTTTGCCAGGATAGTTTTTAAGAAATTCGTATATCCGTTTCGGAGATTTCAGAAAAATCTTTTTCGGTGCTGCTTATTAAACTATCTGCAGACATGGCAATTTTGTTCGAATAGTTTCTACAATCAGCTACAATGTACTATATGAAACAGGCATGTTATATGTAGTGAAGTGGGGCGCACACGTTTAAGTAAATATCACGCAGAAATATAAACGGCTACCCTCGTATTGAAAGAGTTCTTTACGTTTCTCCTATCTATTACAGTAGTATACATTATATAGAATAGAAATAATATTATATATAGACCTGTAAAATCTATTATAAAATATTAATAATTAACGAATACAAACACTGTAAATTTCCATTTATAATACTAAATTATATAAATATTTTGAGCTCCATTACTTATTACTTAACGAGTTTTAGGAAATTGATTTTTCATTAAAATAGCCCAGAGGATTAAAAAGAGCGAAATGTGATATTAAATTTTGAAAGATGTAAATATTTATTAACTTTAAAGAGATAAACGTTGTATTTCATATTTCCGAAACGAGAGAATAATAAAAAACAAGCCTATTTTTATATTATATATTACTTGAAATCCGTAACCCTACAAAACACGAACTCTTGTCCTAGTTCATTCTGACGCGCATATTCAATAAATTATAATTTTGTTTCTATAGATTACGCTATGAAGAAATACACTCGATAACAACAAAACATAAATCAATTTTATGTCGTTATAAAACAAAAAATTAAAATGTCAAGTTTAAATATTATTTTATCGTTTTCAATTTATAATCAAATCCAAATGTTTTCCATAACCCTCACAGCAGTAATTCTCAATCTGAAGAGGGGAGGTTGATAACACTAAATAGGTGGCGCGAGCATATTGAAAATATTGAAAAAATAAGGAAAAAATATTAATTTTCATTTGAAAACTTTAATTTACTGAAAGAAAACCAATAAAGTGCATTGCGGCATAAATTACAAACTTACTTCAACCCGTCTTACAGAGCCAAGTTTTTTGAAAGAATAATAATTCATATTTGAAATTAACACCCTGAGTTCTTTTTCTATATATAACTGAGGTCTATATTTTGTCTTAGTAGCTACCGTAGAAAATCTGGTTTCGCGAAGGAAGGATTTTGCAAATGCTCTTGTTTTCAATGCAAAAAATTCGCCATCCACCCAAAATTTAAACAGCAATATATTACTAAATTGTCTTTTGATTTCGTCACTAATCATGAAGTCTATGGCAATTTCCGCTTTCGGAGGTAGTGAGACCGGGAGTATTTTGAAATGGGTCTCTAATCCAATCGTAACTTGCTGCAAAGTTGTCAACAAAAAATACTTTTTAACATTCTTTACCAACATAGCTAAATGATTTTAGAAGGTAACAAAAACAACTTTACCATGTTGCTCTTTCACATTGTGCGTTTTAACAAGTTCACCCACATTTTCTAGTTTCTTACTTCATATTTCTGCTCCACAATTTCGATTTTCTATAAAAAGCATTGACTTTATCGCTCACATCCGAAATATATGCGTTTGTTCGATGGAGTTCAAGATTCAAGATATTTAATTTATCGAAGATGTCGACCAAGTAACTCATTTTCATCACAAATAAATTCATCATTTTTCGGCTTCCTGTCTGTTTTTTCTTCTAGAAAAATAGCAGTTGCGTCTCTTAATTCATGAACATGTTGCAAAACTTTCCCACGTGATAACCACCTTACTTCGCTATAAAACAGTAACTCTGAATATACTATACCCCTGTTACTATTAAAATAACATAACAATGTTGTATGTACATACATACGAGGGTGGTCCCATAAGTACCCGGCCTGACCTAGAGATGGCGGTAGTAGTTTGAAAAATATCACTGTATTAGAAAGTACACAATTTATAAAGTATATGTTTCAAGTTTGAAAACGCAACGTTGTTTAGTATTTGTTTGGCAGCCATTAATAGTAAACGTTTTCAGTGAATTTGTAAAAATGGTCATCGTTACGTGACACAATACTTTTATTTAAAAGGCCTTAACCCAACCGATATAAAAGCTGAACTGGATTCTACTCTGGGTGAGTCTGCTCCTTCGTTTACAACAGTGAAATACTGAGTAGCAGAGTTTAAACGAGGCCGTACGGGCTGCCAAGACGAGCATCGCAGTAGTCGACCAAATGAGGTTGACAACTCCAGAAATTGTGAAGAAAATCCACAAAGCGCTACTGGATGATCGTCGACTGAAAGTGCGCGTGCTAGCAGACATAGTGTGCATTTCAAAAAGTGCGGTACATCGGATATTATCTGAAAATTTTGATATGAGGAAGCTGTGTGCAAGATGGGTGCCGCGTTTGCTCACACTCGAGCAAAAACAGTGTGTGGTGAAGATGTTTCAATTGAGTGTTTAGCGAAGTTTCACAGCAACAAAGCAGAATTTTTGCGACGTTTTATAACCATGGATGAAACATGAGTCCATTACTTCACACCAGAGACAAAACAACAAAACAAAACAATGGATTCGAAACCAGCTCCAAAAAGGGCGAAGACTGTTTCTTCTGCAAGCAAGGTCATGGCATCGGTTTTTTGGAATTTGCGTGGAATAATTTTCATTGACTATTTTGAAAAAGGAAAAACTATCAACGGCGAGTATTATGCGAACTTATTGCAAAAACGGCTGCATTTGGCTAAGAAAATAGTGTTGTTTCATCAAGACAATGCACCAGCTCACAAATTCGTTACTGCAATGGCCAAATTATTAATTAAAGTTTGAATTGCTACCTCATGCACCCTATTCGCCAGATTTAACCCCCTCGGATTATTTTCTGTTACCAAACTTGAAAAAATCGCTCAGTGGTCAAAGATTTTCCAGCAATGAAGAAGTGATGTCAGCAGTTAATGGCTATTTTGAGGAGCAAGACAGTTCTTATTATAAAAAGGGTATCGACCTTATTGAACATGCTGAAAGGAGATTATGTTGAAAAATAAATATATTTCTTTCCAAAATTTCTTTGTTGGGTCGGGTACTTCTGGAACCACCCTCGTATAAAAATATATATACGTAATATAGTCATGTTTTATCTATGTTAATGAAGCTCAGTTGGAAAATCTTTCTTGTTACAAAGATTTATCATTGCGATTTTAAGTAAATGATGTTTTAAACTATAGCAGAGAATAAAAAGTTTCAAATTAAATATCTAACAGGAAACTCGAGGAATTTTCAAGATAATTGTTTAAAAAAAATGTTCATTCGTGTTCTTAAAATTTTTCACATCGCATTATCATGCATAACTGAAAACTAAGAAAATTACTAATGGTCTGTATATTTACTTTTCAGTTATACAGTTGAAGAACACGGTCCCGGTGGAGATTTATTCCGTTAGAATTCTCAAATATTAAATTCCCACGGCATTTTAATCTACAAACAAGTCCATTTTCCTAAATCTCTTCAAATTCAAACCTCCAGTGTATAAATCATAGTCACTGATATCACGTAGTAGTTCGGAAGTTCATTAATATTAAAATCTATTTTCCAACGTTAAACGAATAAGAGCTAAATCTATGTATACACGGACTATATTACATTCTGTACTATTACTTAATATGCTTTACAGACAATTGTACTCTTCAATTAAGTAACAAATAATCCATTTAAACCTATACACACTCTAAAATAATTGAAGAGGGTTTACCCTCAGTAGTCTTGGTTGGAAAGGTTTTGTTAGAGGCGCCTGGATGTCTTTATAAGCGTATATGTAATAAGATTTGGCGATAAAATGTAATACTATTTATAATGTTTTAGATTTAATTATTTTATAATTATATCTACCTTTTATAAAAAAAGGACTTTTCTTTAATTAATGCATAATTAAAATATTATCCCTCTATAACCTGTGTTGCGAATTTTAAGCAGCGATACTATAATTCCATCGATACAGGTTGGTAGAAAAGTTTTGAAAGCAAAAATGAAACAATGTGAATTTTTAAATGAAATTAGTTTTTTTATTCAATGTAATCTCCCCCAACTTCAATACATTTATTCCAATGATCCTCCAATAATTTCATACCATCTCTGTAATGATTTTCTGGAAGCTCTGCAAAATACTGTTCCACGGCTGAAATAGCTTCTTCATTCGATGAAAAACGCTTTCCACGAACGAATGGTTTCAAGTTTCTGAAGAGGTAGTAATCACTCGGAGCCAAATCTGGTGAATACGGTGGTTGTTCAAGCAATTCGTACTTTAATTCATTCAATTTAGCCATCGTCAAAACACTTTTGTGTGAAGGCGCATTGTCTTGATGAAAAATTATTTTTTTTTTCCGATAAACGAGGTCTTTTTTCACGAATTTTTGCATCTAGTTGATCTAAAAGGTTACAATAATACTCTGAGTTAATTGTTTTACCTTTTTCCAGATAATCAATCAATAAAATTCCTTTTGCATCCCAAAACACTGATGCCATAACCCTTTTTGTCAATCGTCCTGAATTCACCTCTTTTGGAGTTGAACAACCAACCGTAGTCCACTGTAATCGTTCTTGTTTCAATTTAGGATCATGGTGGTAGATCCAAGTCTCATCTATAGTTATAAAATGACGCAAGAAATCGATTTTATTCCGCTTGACACGCACCAAGTTACGCTGAGAAATTTGTTTTAGATCCAGTTTTTGATGAATTGTTAACGAATGCGGCACTAACTTTCCAAACAGCTTTTTCATATATAATTCTTCATGTAAAATATGGAGTACTCGTTCGTCTGAGATGCCTATGGTATTAGCAATTTCACGCTTAGTCAAATTCGGATCTTCACTAGCCATATTATGTACTTGCTCAATGATTTCTGCTGTTGTTGCAGTTTTTGATCGTCCACTACGTGGTTCATCTTCAACGCTTGTATGACCACGTTTAAACTCTAAAACCCATCGATGTACTGTTGGAAATGAAGGAGCACATTCCTTTAACACGTTCACCATTTTTGTATGAATCTCTGTTGCTGATAAACCTTCCAAAACAAAGAATTTTATCACAGCTCGATATTCAGTTTTTTCCAATGTTAAAAAATACACCGACACGTCTAATTCAAATGGATTGCTAACAATGAATGAATTGACAGATCGAGATAAAATTTTTAGTGTGTTCATATGATATATTAAAATGGAGTATGAATTTTAATTCCTCTACTGCTTAGTAAGTGTCGCTTTCAAAACTTTTCTGCCAACCTGTATATATGAAAATGAATGTTTGTCTGTATGTCCTTTATAGAATCGTAAACTATGCATTTGATTATGTGATGATCTTTAGTAAAGTTGTTGTGCATCAGCCCACGAAGGTTTCTAAGTTGGCACGACCAATTTTCGACAGATGGCTAATTAATAATTAGTTAATTAATAAAATTGATTTAACTCACATATATCCATAAAAGTCTTAATGAACTCGTCTGCAAATGGATTGTTCTTGAGATACGAAACATTCTACGTTTACACCACTTTTTATAATAATAATAATAGTTCTTTATTGAGTCCAACAGATAGCTTTTTGCAGGATTCTAAAGTAATAAAATTAACAATTTACCGCAAAAAAAATAATAACTTAATAAAATATACCTTACAAAGTAAAGTAAAATATTGTATAACTCAAGTAATCAAATAATAGTAAACGAAAATATCATAGGTACACTATAAAAATACATCATTCAATCTTCGCTCAGCATTCGTACACATTAGTCACAGGAGATCTCGTCAAATTTGTTCTAGCTGTGGGTATTACAAAAGTATTATTGTGTCTACCAGCTAATTGTGGCACATAAAATTGTAATTTAAATGGTAATTTTGATAGAGCCCGTGGTTGATTAACTTAATCACTTAAGGTTGATATATAACGCCTTTCCACATTTCGTATTCTGTATACGTATTTCGACAGAATAGGAAAATTAATGTGGAAAGATATTATATATCAACATTAAGTGATTAAATGTAATTTAAATAATAAATATTCACAATCGACTTTGTTATGAAGTAAACTACGCAAGAACCTAGAGCAGTGACCAATTCGACGAGACCCAGCGTAACAAAACCATGTCTCCGGAGTAATTCCCCGTGATTTAATCCAGAACTAGGACAAACTACATCAATTTTAAATAACAGAAATTTTAAAAACTTTCGTTGAATTCCCTCAAGACACATATTATTCCCTATATAAGTAGGCTTCCATAAGACATGCATATTTCAACTCTCTTTCTCTTCAGCTATCTATTAACGTATCCCTTTTCCATACTTTCTCTCTGCTACTTATCTAATTTCCCCATTTGTCCACCTCTTTCTTTCCGATCAGGTGGTCTGGTCGACAGTGTTTGGCATAATTAGATTTTGAAACGTTTGAACCTAACCATTTCTTTAGTTACTGCCTACTTAGTTTCCCGTTCATAGACAGAGTTATATTATTGCTTCTTTTGATTTTTTTTCCTCTTTGCTTCCAGTTACTTTTATTTTTGTCAGGAAAGAAGGATTTGTTACAGTTGCGTTATTACCCTTTGTAATTTAAGTTTCATTTGATAATTCAATGCTTTCTTCCAGACCAACTTAATAAAGATTTTAATTCCCAAATTCCTAAGCGAAAATCTACATTCATATATTCTAGTTTTCCTGTATGATTTGCTAAATAAAGTAAAAGCAACATTGAGACCAATAAACATTATATTAAAAAGTGGTTACTTACTTAAAATCAAGCGTATAAATTTAAGATTCAGTGTATATTGTCCCAAATATTGGTAAGATATTTCTTACAGACGTGAGAAATTTGTACCTCTATTAAACGACGCCTTTAATAAAAAAAAACTCCTCATACCTTCAACAAATATCCAACAAAAATCCATTAAATTTACCATCATGAAAAAACTTAATTATTAACATCATAATAACCTGACTGCGGGTTTTAAATAAATATTAGATCTGTTCCATAATGCGATTTATGACGTGATATAGGACTCAAAGTTACACTGCCTGGTGGCTTAATTGGTAAAGCAGTCGTCTAGAAAACGGCAGATAGTGGTTCGAGTCCTTCTGCGGTGCAGAAATTTTTAATTAATTTCTGTGTATTTAATTAACGATGGAATAGCAGAAAATAATATAATTTTCATCACCTATATTGCTTTTTCTATCGCACAACGAATAGCTAAATTTTACTAAAGATGCGAACAGCAATGCGTGCGTATACACCGTTATCATCAATACATCTTATTGATAATTGTTTTTATCCACTATTTATCAATAATCAAGTTGGTCGCCTAGTTTCATTTTTGTTCAAAAAGCGAAAATATAACTGTCGTACCATTTTGTGTTATTATTTAGGAAAAAAAATTAGAATATCACAGTATCTACTTCTGGGTTTCCGGCCCGGGAACCCAGAAGCAGATAGCATGGACCACGACCGCGGAAGTCTACGTACCAAATTATCACAGTATCATCAAGTTTTTGACAAAGGAACAAAATTTTCTTGAAACTATTCACGAACTAAAGATGCAGTGCAATGGTGAAAGATTACGTCATATTTTAAAGTGAAATGTTGGTCTAAACTGTTTCGGTAGTTTTGAATCCATTAAAGATAACACTGTCTTTTGAAAGCAAGCAGGTGTTATTCTTGTTGGATTCTTTCCAAAGGAGACTGCAATAACAGAAGTTATCCACGGCGATACGTTATTAAAATAAAGTACAGGTATTGATCAAAACGCCCAGAATTTCCTTCATAAATCCGTTTTCACAGGGCTGTCAAAGTCTTACCCATTCTCCACTCCTCTGATCTGGAACACCCACCATATAGTCCGGATTGGGCTCCGTCCGATTTTTTTTTGTACAGAAAGATGAAGAAGCGGTTCAAAGAATGTTATTTTGCAGACGCTAACAATTGCAAGAGGAAATTGATGCCTATTTTGAAGGCCAACCAAAATTTTTTTTTTTATGGAAAGTTGTTGCAGAAAAGATGTCACAAGTGTGTTGAACTTACGGGAGATAACTTGAAAAATTAAATTATGAAAAAAGTCACAAGTCTTTTGTTTCATTGTTAGAAAACTTTACTAGTTCCCCTCGTATGAACGTAAGTAATAATCTCGTTGTGAAGTAATATATACTATAAAATAGTTCTTTGCTTTAAAGAAATGGTATGCATTCTTGTTAATAAAGTGAACGGAAAATGAAATCGTATTTCCGTAGATGACTACTCGGACAAGGTTAGTAAATTAACCACCGTGCTCGAACGGTAGACGGTCCGTGGAGAAAAGGCATTATTGAAGAGAATGCCACTAACCACAAACTAGACATCTAGTCAATGGATTTTCCTTGCACGTGAATCAGACATTCATTTTACTCAGGGCTGCAATAATAAATTACTCGTATTGTTGGTGAATAACTAATACTGAGGAACTGAAATGATGCATTATATGAATATCAGGTATTATCAATACGTTGCTACCATTAGAGATTACATATTTACCTCATGATAATATCAAATGAAAATGAAACGAATGTATGATTAACTCCTTCATTATTTGTATAAGTCACGTATCCATTTCATTTGTTTTGTATTTAATGTTCCCCTTTTGTAATATTTAATTCCTCTGCACTTTATTATACTTATGATACTGAATAAGTGCTTATACTTTTAATAACTTATTAGCAATGGAATTACTAGCGCGTATCATCTGATGAGCTGATTAAGAACAGTTAGAATCTACGAAGGGAGATTTTTATCAATCTCTCTAAACACGAAAAAATGACGAATGATTTTCGAACGTCAAATGACGTCAACTTTTAAGAATGGTGTTCAATTTAAAAGGTTTTTATAGTTTTGGTTGCAGTCTAAGTAGTAAAAAATAAGTGTTTTAAAACTAGAGTCACAACTGTTATAAAATTTTTTACTAAAGAATAAATAGTCTAAAACTTATCGATGAACTAATGACCGTTGCAGAAACTGCAGTTCCTCATAGCATAGCAGAGGGAACTCGCAATGGTGAAGTTTGCACTACTGGGTTCAAATAATTGGCTTCTTGGATAAAAGGATGGTGACGCCACCTCGGTAATATTAAAACAGTCATCATAATAATATTTCGAGATGAGCGCCTCGAAGTGTTCTTCCGCTGTCGCGGATCCTTCTTTCGTTCGCGTTGGAATTTGTTTCATTGTTCGTTTTTCGTCTTAAACAGTCTTAAAGCTGCTGAAATTCACCAAAAACTTGTTTCCGTGTATGGAGTAGGTGTGATAAACGCAGATAAGGCGAAAAAATGGATTCGCAAATTTAGAAAAGTGGATGTTTTTAATGAACAGAGGGGTATTCGCCCCCTCTATTTTTAGCGACGATTTGTTAGAAAAAATTGAAAAACTCGTTCATGAAGGTCGACGCTCTATTCTGAACCAACTACATGAAGTTGTGTCTGAAATTTCTTAAAGTCCACTTCATGAGGAATTCACTAAAAAATTAAGTTAATGAATGCTTTGTGCTAGATAGGTTCCGAAACATTTGGCTCTAAATCACAAGCCTAACCAAGTTGCCACCGTTCTGAAATTTTCTCAGAATTTCGTAGGCGAAAGTAAGATTTTATGTCAATTGCGATCAGGTTCAAAACATGGATTGCTTATTACACACCTGAAACATAACGTCTGTACGTGCATCATGACGTCAAATAAATTCTCCGGTAACAAAAAAATTCATAACAGTTTAATCAACTGGAGAAATTATGGCTTCTATCTAGGATGAGATGGGAATTATCTTGACTGATTTTTTTACCACAAGAAAATACGATCAACGCCAATCGCTATTATCAAAGTTGAACAAACACGCGTCGAGTAATTCAAAATAAGCAAAAGGGAGTTTGACTGCTGAGTTTGCAAGGCCAGTCTTCTGCCGCTAAGTTGACAATCGAACTTCTACAGTCTTTTGGTTTAGTATCCTGACCCATCCACCGCACAATCTAGACTTGGCACCGTCCAATTATCGCCTGTTCATTTCAACGAGAGGTTCTATTCTGAAAATACTATGGAAATGATGAGGAACCGAAGAAAGCTGTGGAGAAGTGGAAAAAGAAGCTGGCGGGAAAGTTTTTCGAAAGTGGTACAAGAAAACTAGTTCCGAGTTCACAAAAGTGCACTGAGCAAAGGGCTATTACAATAAAAATAGCATATATACATAGCTTCCAAGTTTTACTATCCAACAATAAACATTTAATTTTGAAGAATTAAATGGCCTTTCATATCTGGATATGCCTTGTATAAGCAGGAATGCTTCATTACATTATAAAATCAAATTCTAGTCGAAATACCTCGGGTCGAAAATTACGCAAAATCTACCTCTGCAAACAAAAA
This sequence comes from Dermolepida albohirtum, assembly GCA_031893035.1. Classification (NCBI taxonomy): domain Eukaryota; kingdom Metazoa; phylum Arthropoda; class Insecta; order Coleoptera; family Scarabaeidae; genus Dermolepida; species Dermolepida albohirtum. Next base: position 198,684 of record JAVIWB010001585.1, on the reverse strand, counting down.
CACAGGAAAGAAAGACTTGAATATTTGATGTTGACAAATAATAGAATTAAAATTTTGTTTCTTACAGAGGAAGTTCAAATATGGGACAAAATAATTTTTGAAAATTTTGCATGAATGTTTAGGAAAGATCAGTGTATCAACAAGACGAATTCCCTCTTCGCATCAGAGCAGAAACTCGTTATAGAACAAAATCGCCAGAGGAATTTAGATGCATTAACATAACAACCTCACTGATTATAAAACCTGGCTAATTAACTTATATTCTCTAAAACAAGAGCTGATGTAGTAGGTGCGTAATAAGGGGCCTACGTCACAAAAAAGGCGAAACTTTATAATGTTCAATGAGAAAATTCTTGAAAACGCTTTCCTGGAATTCTGTTGGTTGGGTGCATCAAGGAGAATGCTTTCAACACTCCCCGTATATTAAATTTAATCAAAAGGATTACAAGCAAAAACTAAAGAAAAACTAGTATTTTGTTTGCTTTTAAGCGTTCATTTTGAAACGTTATCATCGCCAAGTTCTACATTCATGTACTTATATGAGTTTTACGTATTTGAAGTAAAGAAGAAATATCTACACTTCCCTGTTAACAATGTAACGTTTTTCTCACATCAGTAATAAGTAATGTGTGAATAATGTAATTATTTAAAATCCACTTTGTGAAATTCTGTAATATTAGGAGTAATTAGTAATAATTTATGCCATTTACTTATTAAAGTGCTATCGGATAAAAATAATTTTCGCGCACTTATGTTATGAGCTATACCCCACTCAAGATAATTTTCGCTGAAGGATATTACTTTAGCTAAAAGACTAATAATTACAATTTCATGAAGCGTAAGTAATTACGAATTGAATTTTTTGTATTATACATAAACGTGGGCGCTATATTTCTTCCCGTAATTATTGAAGTATTGTTTTTGATTGCCATCTGTCAGTAATTTGCACCTCCCAATATTGGACAAGTGTGCTAATTACATACAGTTGTGTATACCTATCGCGTATATTTATTACTAGCTTATTTCTAACATTAATTATTTAGTAGAGAGTTTGTATAAATAATTTGAGTCCTGCTCTTTAGCTTGACGGTATATGTTTTTTTGTATATCTTAACTCGTTTTCTTTTCTTTTACATCAAAATAGAGTGTTTGTACATGTGCAGGATTTAGTTACACAGTTACAAGCACTCTATTTTGACGTAAAGGAAAAGAAAACGAGATTAAGAATTACAAAATACATATAACACGTCAAACTAAAGAGCAGGAACAAATTATTTAAGCAAATTCTCTAGTAAGTTATAAATGCTATAGTTAGTATAGCATAGCTAGTAATAAATATACGCAATTGCATTGTCCAATATTGGGAAGTGAAAATTACTGTATATATATATATATATATATGAAGATGTATTTTCTCGGCTTCTACCCAAGCCGCGTGTGAGTGGTGTTCTGAGAAGGACTGTTCTCTCGACGTTTCAACAAGGTCTCACTCGTCGTCGAAGCTGGAATGACAAAACGTTCTCTTTGTACGTTTTATTGCGCAATTCTATATTTTTTTAGGACAAAATATACCACTCAGATACTAGAGCTGGCACAATAATATGTAACTGTATTATTATTATTACTATTATTAAAGTAAATTACTTCCTTATCAAAAGGACAAAATCATTTTATTCAGAGTTCGATTTCTTGAAAGTATGGCAACTATTGAATTCTAAAAACTTTTAAAGGTATTTAAAATAATACTGGAGTACCGCTTCTTACTTGAACTAAGTTGAATGCAAGCTGTTCATATATCTGGTCTTTCTCCCTATTATCCAAAGAATTAGATAATAAATATAAAGCTGGAGAGAGATTTAACTGTTTCTAGAAAAATATTAAAAAATGTATGCTAAAGCTTTCTTTTCAATTGTATTAAACATTGTGAAAATGTTTTTAAATAAGCAAATGAGAAAAGAATTCTCTAAGGAAAAAATTTTATTATAAAATTGGTGCGCGTTCATTAATTTGTGTTTCTTTATAACGTAGTTTACGTAAGTGAACTAACCTTTTGCTTCTTCGAAAATAAGAAACGAATATAACTAATTTTTAAATTTAAAACTAGAAACTCTTACCTTTTCAATTTTGAATCACTTAGGTATCACCTTATATACAATATGTATATATATATATATATATATATATGTATATATATGTATATGTATATATATATGTATATATATATATATATATATATATATGTCTGACATGTAGCGAAGAAATTAAATGTACTTTCGTGGATCTTGGCGGGATTTCTGTTATATTTATTATAGAAAACTGACATGTAAATTCTAAATACCCCCATACACAGATAATATAAACAAAATTTAATAACTGGAAGCTAAAGAAAGTGCAAAACTCTTTTATGTTAACGTCTTTATTCTAATAAATTTATGCATATTAGGTTGTAAAAGTCTTAAAGTCATAATAACTGTACTAATGTCTTTTCATCCAGTTTATTTTAAATAATATTATAATACACAAAATAAAACCCCATACTCTTATATTCGTATTGAGAAGGTGTTTGTTATGCTATCATACTTATTAAAAAACAAATTAATACATATATCCTAACTAAAATTTTATATTTTGCCTACTACTTAGGACCTGTAAATATTAAGAAAGAATAAATCTGTTGTCGAGAATGGTTTCACTTGTTTCCTTTCATTATATGAATATATTTTTTTTCGGATTATGTATACGTATTTCGACAACTAAGTTATTATCATCAGCAGATAATTAAACACATTAAACACATGCCTTGAACACTGACCTGGGCTCCACCATAACTTATCTCTCTTCGACACATAGCCTTGAATGTTGACTTGGGCCCCGACCATAACTTATCTCTCTTTAGTCTCTTCTCTCTAAGCCAAAAGATTATTAAATTGTTTATAAGAACTGATAATAAGCAGCATATCTAGAAACTGCAGTAATATTGTCTGTGAATCGAAGAGCAGAATCAAAAAGAACTCCCAAATCCCTAACATGACTTCTTCTAGGTACCAACAGCCGATTCCCATGTACGAAAATTGAATTGGTTTATAAATTTTCAAAAACATGACAACAGCACATTTATCAACCATTTAAGTAAATTTTGTTAACAATAGACCAATCATATATATTATTCAATCTATTTCGCAATATAGTACAGTCAGTCTCGGAGTTTATCTATATAAATATCTCGAAGTCATCTGCGTATGCCTGAATATCTTGCTCAAGTATCCTCAGAAGATCGTCTATATATTAAAAAGCAGCGAACCCAGATTAGAGCCTTGCAGTACACCTAAAGTGGGTGTAAAATATACCGACTCAAATCCATTGTAACATACATAACTAGAATAATGATGGAAATATGACGAAATAAGATTGGACAAGCCTTGAGAAAAACCAGAATTGTTCAGCTTATGTAAAAGTAATGAATGATTAATATCGTCAAATGCCTTAGAAAATCCGTAAAAATAACGTTATCCTGACGATGACTATCCATAGCTTTGGTCACGAATTGTGTAATTTCTATTAAATTGGTGCTTGTAGCTCTTCTGGTTATAAATCCATATTATATGTTGCAAGAGCAATTCCTGTTTCACTATAGATCTGCTGATCTGACTCAGATAATATAGCAAAATTATTCAGTAAGTTAATAGGTCTACAATTTTTTATATTTGAATGATTACTTATTTATATACCGGTGCAACTCTGCTTTTCTTCAGATAAGGTAGAACTTTTAATAATAAAGTTGAAGATGCAGGGTGAAGGTTCGCAGAGCACATAACCGCAATCTCTCACCAAGAAGCTTGACAATCCATTATATCCAGCTATTAAATTTGTCTTTAGTTTTGTAATACATTTCAAGAAATCGTCGGGCATAGCGAGAGTAATAGTAAGAATGTTAGTACTGCAACTCACAGACGATGAAGAAACCGAACCATGTTGGAAAACGTCTGAAAATAATACTTAACTGTAACTGTTTCTTGTGTTGTTAACACGACTTCGAATCTTTAAATTTTTTCGACATTTGAAAAAACATGTTTCCATAACAACCATTGATCACCACTTCATGCGTTTATATTCCATAGACTTCTAGATTTCGATGTCCTTCATCTTAAGGCATATCTTTATTTATTAAGGGGAACAAAGATAGTATACCAATTCAAATAACATGAATAGAATATTAAAAATACATTTAAGTTGCCATAGTTCAGAGCTATTTGTTTTGTTCGTACTGTATATTAACTGATTTTACATATACGAGGATAGTTTGACAAGTAGTGAGAATGACACATAGGTGGCGGTCTAATTAGTAAACCAAATGCATTGTAATTTAGGTTGCATATTTATATGTTTACATTCCGATATTTAGATAAATCGGTTGATTAGTTTATTTTTGACAGCTGATTGAAAAAGAAGCAACACGTCGTTTTGTTACAATGGAAAAAGCAGAGTATCGTGCGGTGATTAAATACTTCGTAATTAAGGGTACGAAAGCTACCAAAATAAAAGATGAGGTACGGAAAACATTAGGTGAAACTGCTCCATCATCCGCCACAATAAATAGATGGGTAAATGAATTTAAACGTGGTAGAACAAGCTGTGTTGATGAAGCGCGCTCTGGAGCACCCAAAATCGTGACTTCTAAGGAAATGATTATAAAAATGCATAATATTATTACGCAAGATCGACGACTCAAAGTGAGAGAGATAGCAGACATGGTAAACATTTCAAGAGAACACGTACACCACATTTTAACGAATGAATTGCGCCTTTCCAAGCTTTCGGCAAGATGGTTGCCGCGATTGCCTACGACCGATCAAAAGTTCACTCGTTTGCGCATTTCCAGTGAGTGTTTAGCGGAATCCGGTTGATTTTTGTAGGCGATTTGTTACTTCCGATGAAACTTGGATACACTACAAAACTCCCGAAGCTAAACAACAGTCGAAACAATGGTTAGAACGTGGTTCTGCACCTCCAAAGAAAGCGAAAACCACTTTATCGGGAAACAAGGTGATGGCATCAATTTTTCGCGACTTGGAAATGATTATAAAAATCCATAATATTTTTACGCAAGACCGACGACTCAAAGTGAGAGAGATAGCAGACATGGTAAGCATTTCAACAGAACGCGTACACCACATTTTAACGAAAGAATTGGGCCTTTCCAAGCTTTCACTCAGAGTTCACTCGTTTGCGCATTTCCGATGAGTGTTTGGACCTTTATAAGCGGAATCTGGTTGATTTTTGTAGGCAATTTGTTACTCGTGATGAAACTTGAATACACTACAGTACACCAGAAACTGAACAACAGTCGAAACAATGGTTAGAACGTGGTTTTGCACCTCCAAAGAAAGCGAAAACCACTTTATCGGCAAACAAGGTAATGGCATCAATTTTTTGGGATTCGAAGGGCATTTTGCTCATTGATTACCTTCAGAAAGGTGCCACAATAAACGGACAATATTATGCAGAACTTCTACAAAAATTAAATGTTGAGATTCGTACTAAACGGCCAGGAATGGCAAAGAAAAAGATTCTGTTTCACCAAAACAACGCTTCCTCGCATACCAGCACAGTTGCGATGTGCAAAATCCACGAGTTGCATTTCCAATTAGTACCGCATGCGCCTTATTCACCGGATCTAGCCCTTCCCGACTTCCATCTTTTTCCAAAATTGAAAACGACACTAGGTGGAGAGAAATTTTCGTCAAACGACGAGCTTATCATCTTCGTAAATGAGTATTTTGCAAGCCTTCCGGAATCGCATTTTAGAGATGGCATAAAGGCATTGGAGCACCGTTGGAATAAATGTATTGCCCTTTTAGGAGAATATATTGAAAAATAAAACTTATTTTGTATTTAAAAAATTCGTTTTTCTTTTCCATTCTCACTACTTGTCAAACTACCCTCGTATATACATAAATACATATTATATACAATTGTAAACTAACTTTTTTTTCTGATAAGTAAATTCTTATAAAAGTAAATATTCTTCTTTTCAGAATCAAGACTCTGTACTTATAGAAGGGGAGTGTCAGATTCCGGACCCGCTGTACAAATTTATTGGTTCCATTATATGTTTTTACATACCATTGATTGTGATGTTGCTAACGTACGCACTAACAGTTCGACTTTTGGCTCAGCAGAGACAAAATTTGGGCACGCCCGACTGGTCAAGCGGATGGCTCGGCGGACCCACAACGGCACTAGGTAATTAAAAAGTTTCGATTTAAATTCGCTAAGCACAGACTCAATCTCCACCCATCGTAAAATTCTAATAAATCATAATGGCACAAGGGAGTGAAATAAAATGGTTGCCGGCAATATTTATTTATCAGGGTCGTTCATTAGCGGCTATTCGGTAAATTCATTCTATTAAGATTAATGACGTGCGACCAACAGATGTGTCTACCTCTGAAAAAAAAAATGGAAGATACATAAATTTTCGTTCTAATTAAGTATACCTCATCTACCTATATAGGGTGTTTGGAAAAGTAATATATGCGTTTATATTTGAAAAACTGAAATGTAAAAAATTCCCCTTTTTAAATAATTTTGGTACTTAATACCACCAGAATAGGAAAGGGTGTGCTGTATTTACACAAAATTTCGTACAATTATTTAATAATCTTATTTTTTTCCACAGTACCTAAATGAACTCTATTTTTTCTAAATGCAAGGGCGAAGTGAAATATTTTCGACTTGACACATATAGTAGATAGCATTGAATAAAGTTTATTTCTCAAGCTACTATTGCCATATGATTAGAACAGCCAATGTTTGGCATGGCATCAGAGTCGCCGGAAGTTGGGACATGTACGCCTAGTTAACTAGGCGTACATGTCCCGACTCCCGACGACTCTTACTGTTCTCAGAGAGCTGACGCGATGTACTAAACTCATTCCGCGAATTAATTCACAGAATTAATTTAGTGTATCGCGTCAGCTCCCTGAGACCAGTAAGAGTTGTCATATGATTAGAACAGTCAATGTTCGGCATGGCATCAGAGTCGCATGAAGTTGGGACATGTACGCCTAGTTAACTAGACGTACATGTCTCGACTCCCGGCAACTCTTACTGTTCTCAGCGAGCTGGCACGATGTGCTAAATTCATTCCGCGAATTAATTCACCGAATGAGTTTAGTACATCGCGTCAGCTCGCTGAGAACAGTAATGGTATTTGTTACATTGTCATTTTCATGTATAACCTAATAATATCAGAAAATTCGAATAGTACTACAATTAGCAGAAAACGTAATGTAAGGAAATTCGTCAAGGAATTTCCAGATTTAAAATTGGTTGGTGAAAAACGATTTGTTCTCTTTGTTCTCTCAGGAAAAAGTTACTTGTAAAAAGCGTATTAAATCTACACAACATAAATATGCGAAAAGTAGCGTAAATGCTTATGACTTTATTTTCGATTTAATTTAAACGTTAAATGTTTATGATTCACGGTTTTGTTCACTTACTAAAGAACAATAAATTCTGGGTTATATACAATCCTAAATGGAAATTCATATTTCTAACAACATTACTATGTGCACGATAAAATTGAAAACGATATTAAGTCCTATTCAAATAACAAAAAAACTGTGGTTATGTGGGGACGAAACTACAGATTGTAAACAAAATTCTGTTGCCAATGCTGTAGTACAAGCACAAGATCCTTTTAAATTATCAGTTTCATTGTTAGTAGCTAGTAAAAATAGAGAAATATACTAGCGAAGCAATTTTGAGGACAGCAGTAGTAGGAAATGCATTGAACAACTTCCAGCTCTCAACAGACTACAGACTAAGTGTTAATGTTAATTACTAATGTGCCACAATCGTATTAAGTATTAGTGGTTCGCTAATAAGTGTAATAACCTAATAGGTATAACCTGTAAACTTCTTGCTTTATACTTGGTAGCAGAAACTATTAGAAAGTGTTATCCAGAGGTAGATACAATAATTTAATTTTCAAACAAACATTTCTAAAATATTCTAAACAGATTTCACAGTGTCCCGGCATCCCTCAACCACCACACTCAATTCTTAAACTTTGGGAAACGTAATCACAACCAAGGATTTATTATTTTAAATATTTTCAACAAAATAAAGAGTTTAATTTTATAATTTTATCCGAATAAAGTCTCAACTTTTACAGAAAATCAATTTTAAATTACTCGAATATGTACAAGTTTACAAGTTCACAGTTATAAAGAGGTACTTGAGGTAATAGGCAAATTAGGGAATCCTTCATTGCCGTTAGTCGAGCAACACATATACTGAACGATGTGTACCCACACTTGAGGCGTTCAATCCCCGAGTTTTACAGATAAGTTAAATAGTATTTTAAACAAACATTCAGATTTTATCAGGTTAAGAAGAAATATGTAAGCTAACGATAGTGTTTTTCCAGATCTCTTACATAACCTCAAAGATTATTTAGCTACGCACTTCCACTAGATGTGGAACGATCGTTTTCTTTGTACAAAAACATATTTCTCAGCATAGTGTACATCGCTGAAGGAAACGCTATTGAAAAAGTATCAGATGTATAACTGAGTCCAACGTCTCACTACCCGCCATTAACCACATGTGTAATAATTTTAATTCTTGTTCTCTGGGTTTGACACTTTTTATCGAGCCACTAGTTGTAAGTCTGCGGGGAGACTCGTACAAATAGAAAACATTTTCACTATAAAACGTTTATTCAACATGAAATGTGCTGAAATATTATAATGTAAAGTTGCCGAACAATTGATGTTGTTCGTCCAAGATGTAACGAAGAAACCGGCTGCTCGTTCCTCGCAGGTAGGCTTTGTAGCTTTGCATACGAATGGTCGGACTATCAGAAATGATTAATAAATATACGTATATATATATATATATATATATATATATATATATATATATATATATATATATATACACGAAGATGTATTTTCTCGGGTTCTAAGCTGCGTGTAAGTTGTGTCCTGAGAAGATCGTTCTCTCTACGTTTCAAAAAGATCTCACTCGTCATCTTCTGGAACTTATTCATGGTTTACTGGTGCTGAAGATCGTCTGACGTATGTCTAGTAATGCGCCTACTTATACGTTGCTGGCTTGGTGGGGAGTGTTTCCCTACTGATACTACTGATAATTGGTCCCAATATCCGTCTATTCTATAGTCAGGCCGTGTGATTATGCGGAAATTGCGCTTTGTCGCCATTCGTTTCATTTTTATTCTATAAGTCAGCCAGACGCGGTTCCCATGTGTGCTGCAGGTAGACATCGGCATTCAGGCCGTTAGGTCTCTTCTCTATCTGGATCGCTTCTCTTATAATTCTTGTAGCTAGATTTTCACTTTTCGCTAGAACCTTGATGTTGTTAAAATCGATAGCGTCCTGTTAAGGGTCTATGTTGTGCTAACGATGATTTCTTTCTTAACAAATGCGTTTATGCATTCTTCGCTTCTAACGTTGATCCCTATTCGTTTGCTCCACGTAGGATTGATTACACTTTAAACTTAGACCTGAATCAAACAAAAGACCTAGGTGTTTCACATGATCAACCTTCGTAAGACAACAATTGTTAATGTAGTATACTAAGTCGACAGACTTAACCTCCTTCGTGTAGGAAACGATACAGCATATCTTAATATTTAACTATAACTTGAATGCAGAGCAACACAGCGTAATTATATCAAAATTATATTGCAACTGAAAGATATAATTCCAGGGCCTGATAGCATGATAAACTTTTAAATCAATTGCATAAGCAAGTACAGAACATATCAGAAGTGTCAACACATCATCAATGAAGAAAACAAACTACAATGGTCCAAAGTGACATCCCTAAAGAACCCCAATATTTAAAAGAATATTAGAATGACTTATAGTCATTATAATAAACATAGTTTGATCTGTTTGCAAGGTATGACATCACAAACTGAAGAAGTGAAGAACTCAGATCAAATGCTAACAGTTTGGAGAATAAAACTCCATCAAAAGCACTACTAAAATCAGTGCAAATAACATGAACTTGGTTGTACACGTCGAGCTGTTCACCTGTCTGATAATAAATTATTATCATTAAACAAACGTATCGAAACCAATAAATAGGATAAATCAACTTATTTTTTAATTTAATATTTAAATATCTTTAATTGTTTTGAGCGGTGTAGTTTAATCTCATACCTACGAAAAATACTTTTGATTAGTTTAGTATAAGATCTGTTATAATATAAAATTGTACATCTACAAAATAAATATCTGCAATATACGGTTTACTAGAGTACTGTACTTTGAAGAAATGCCATTCCATATTCCGTTTTCGATGAAGTGGCATGAACGATCCTTTCGATTTCTGGTAGCCGTTTAATAGTTTATAAGTTTTAAGTGTTACAAAGATAGAAGCACAACAATACCTTTAATTCCATCTAAAGTAGCTGCCATTTCATTATTAATAAGCTCCAATAACTATTAAAATTGCTAATTTCGATACTCTTCATTAATTAGCGTAGTGAACACATCCAAATAGGTCTGGCACGTGTGCGTAAATATGCATATGTTCTAAGCTTAACAAATTTTGATACAATGCATCATGTATTATATATGTTACACGGACGCTTTTACTGGATAGGAATCGTGGGAAGGTAATTTAACATTGTCACAGATACGCGAACAATACAACACGTTTACATATAATATCAGAACAGCAAACCACAGGATAATACATAATAAATTACTGAAAACTGTGGACTTTACATGTCAGGAATAATTTAAGTTTTAGAAGTATGTACATATTGTATCCATAAATATTGAGCTTACGAGGACAATATTTTAATGAAAGCTTTTTAATTAAATAATTTTTACAAGCTTATGTTATTCAATTTGTATTATCTTACTTTTCGATGTTATGATGTCATTACTTTTTTAAATGGCAACCTATTCTTTTTAAATCATGATTAAATATTACTTCTGTTTCTGTTTACTAAAATGTGAAAATATATTGTAGTTTCATCAAATAATTCGGCAAAATTGTATTAAGTATGGTATTATATGTTGTAATATCAATAATAAACAAATGATGGAACAACCGGGGAGCAGCATTGCAAACCATCATAGACAATATAGCATATGAAGATATTCTATTCCACTAGGACATACATGGACACACACAATATTGGTTGCTTAACAAAACTTATTGAAGCTTGGATGGAATGTGTTGCCACATCAGCCCAATCTGTCTAGTTACCATTTAGTGCCTTTTTGCAGCATTTCCTAAATGGTAAAAGCTTCACTACCTATAATTATGTTAAATTGCAATTACAATTAGTTCATTTTTGACCAATAAAAATCGGAAGGTAAAATTCGAAAATGAGTATATCAATATAAAATTGGTTTCAAAGCATTTGGTTCACTTAAGATACATCTCAAATAAATAGAGAAAATTAAATTAAATATATCAGGTCTCATCATCATTAAATACATCAAGTCTGGAACGTAGACTTCCGCGGTCGTAGTCAATATTATCTGCTTCTGGGCTTCCGGGCTAAAACCGCGTCACTGATATAATTACCAACGTTAGTGCCAGTTTCAGTGCGGCAGACAGTAGCAGTAATTGAGCCCTGAAGATGTCCCATACGAGTGGGTACGAAACGTCGACAGTTATACCAGGGACGCGGTTCCAGCCCGGAGGCACAGAAGCAGATTATTATATCAGATAGTATTCTATATTTAGTGGCTGCATAGATACTGAGTCTATTTTTTATAAAGATGGGCCCGCATATAATACCTTGTAGTGAAACAATTGTTACGTGCAGTTCTTTTAACTGAAAATTGGACAATCTAAAGCACGTATTCTTTTTTTTATTTTCAAATGGCCCTTTCTTAAAAAACACGCCTCGAATACGTTTATTGTAACTTTTTAGTTTTATTTTTTTATTATTTTATTGTAATAGTAATACTAGCACTTGTCGTACTGACAGATTTGTATTTTTTCTTTTTAGAGATAAATAAAATTATTGTTATTAATTATTTTTGGTTTGTCCCGTGGCCCAAACTAAGTTTTTCTATTCGGCTCTCTACAAAAAGAGATTAGCTATGCCTGGTTTAATTAATTGTTAAATCTATTACTTAATCTGCTTCAAGTTTTTCATCATCAAAACCTAGTTTCAGTTTAACAAAAGCTTTGCGTGTGGGTGATTTCCTTTTTAAGTACCCTCGAACAAGTTTATCAACTGTGCCAATTAAACAGGCAAAAATAACCTGTTTAATTTTCATAAAGATCTGTTTTAATTTCATTTGAACTTGGATATCATCAACAGCATTCTTTGTTAGTAAAGGCAAACCTGATGATTTTCCTTTGCAAATGCAATGTTCGTTCTCAAACATTCCACAATTCGCCGTTTTTATTAACGAAACACATAATGAATATTTACATCAGCAAACTATTAAATAAATTGAACAGAACACGATCATATTCCATTCGCATTCTGTGTTCCATTAAATAAATGAGCTACTAAAATAGGGGCATCTAGATTAAGTTGAAACACCACTACTGGCGTCTAGCCTAAAGTAATCCATGTAATAAGTTGGAATGTACTCTACTTTTTATTATATTTATAAACGATCTCATATCTAATACTGATAATTGTTTTGCAATTAATTATACAGATGATATCACTTTACTATTTAAAGCTGAAACTTATCCTGAATTGATAAAAAAAGGAAATTTTATAATGGAGAAACTCGAATAGTGGTTAAATAATAATAATCTCATATTAAATATAACAAAAACTAAATGCTTACTTTTCAAAAGTTGCCATACTCATACTCCACAAGACATAACATTACATAACAAAACTTATAATTGTGTAAATAGTGTTCCATTCCTAGGTATAACGATCAATGGCTCGCCAACTTTTACTGAACACGTCTTCAAACTAACCAAGAAACTAAGTAACACTAATTACGGTTTAAGAACACTGGTCAAGAATACAAATAAGGATATAGCTAAGCCATTTTATTATTCAAATTTTTATAGTCAACTTAGATATGGGGTCACTTTTTGGGGAGCTCTTATCAGTAATTTAAAATCTGCCTTTATAGTTCAAAAGTAAGCAGTACGAATACTGAATAATATGAGACACAGAGAAAGCTGCAGGGGTGCTTTCAAACGAGAAAATATGGTAACAACTTTAGCAGTGTATATGTATGAATGTATTAAATTTATCTGGACTCGTCCAGAAATTTTTGAATCCAGAACTGTAACATTAACTTACAATACCAGGCACGGCCTAAAATATTTATATCCTCGCCATAGATTGTCGTTATATTCACGTAGAGCATACTACTCTTGCATGAAATTATTTAACGGATTGCCCAGGGAAATGAAGTCTTTGGAAAATTACAGTGCAATGAAAGGTAAATTGTATAAATTACTTTGCAGAATAGAGCCATACTCATTATAGGAATATTACAACTATTTAATGGTACAGTAGATCTAGAAATGCTTTGTTACTTTTTTTTTACTTATTTTCATGTACAGACTTTAGAATTTAAAAGATTGTATTGTTAGTCCATTGAAAATTAAATAAATGACTATGACTATATAAAATAACAGTTGTCATTTAAACAGAGCTTGGGAAGAAGCTAATTAACGAGATCTTAAAAGAATAATTTGAAAATTTATAACAAAATATAAACAATACCTACAAAACTAATACAAAACAATCACGTAAAAGAGCTTGATAAAAAATAACAAGTAATACAGAGCGACATATTGAAGAAACTAAAACTTTTCAAAACGTCAATCATTTTGGTACATCCAATATTACAAAACTTTAACCAATCGCTTCTCGCTTGTATCCAAACAAGCCAGTAAAAAAAGTTGAAAAAAAGGGTGAAACCTCACATTTTGAGTTTAGCTGTAAAACACGAAATTGAATATAATAATTCTAATAAAAATGATTCTCTTATTGGAACCTAATAATGCTTTTGAATGGAATATAAATTGAAAGTAGCATTCTAAAATTAAAATTCGGTTCCAATTGATTGTAAGAATACAATACCCCAAGATTGGGAATTAATATTACAGAGAAATGAAAAGGACAAAACTTCCTTTATATGAACAAAAACCGATTTACTGACTTTCGGTAGAACACTCTTCCCAAGAGTATTAAGTAAATCTTATTTCTCTTCCGACTTATTGAAGAATATTAAAAGCTAATCAATATGCGAATTATGAAGTTAAACGTACAAATCTATTTAGAAAAGCCAACAAATATATATATATATATATATATATATATATATATATATATATTTTTTTTTTTTTATTATATATATATATATATATATATATATATATATAATAACTTAATAAGGAATGGCTATAAAAAAGAGTCTGATATAAAATTTTAGTTCAGTGGCTATAGAAATTTAAACACTAAATACGCAAAACTTTGTTATATTATTATTCAGTTACCACATTTAAATTTTAAAGTAAGCAATTCATAACATATATTCGGTTGGCGAACATCAATTGTTAAATTTACTTAATAAAAACTGAAACTGTTTTGTTTTTAGTAAATGAATTTCTAGTTTTATTAATCTCAATCACACATGTCCCAAAGCTTAACTAGTTTAGATTTGGCAAGTTGAACGAAATTCAAAAAGATCAATATGACAATTAAAAAGGCAATTTTAACAAGATTATTCGACTCAAAATCAGTACATTTAATTAATTACAGCTAACTTGTCCTGAACTATGAGAGGGTATTTAAAAAGGAATATCACCTACAGTTAAAGTTTTCGTTACTGATTTTGGTTCTCAACGGTGCAGATCGCGTACGCTGTTTGTTTTCGTACAGGTATTTTTTGCCGTGGTTTAGAAGGTGCGACACTTTGCAATTATCTTCTGATGATGACAACTTGGTTGTCGAAATGCGTATACAGAATTACGAAAGTTAATAAAATTAAAAAATTAAAATTAAAAAATAGACAAAATAGTTTTTACTATGTTTGAAAGTATTAACACAAGTGCATTTGTAAACGTACATTAAATATTTAAGAGTACCAGTTTTGTAAATATACGCTTCTTAAGTAATTGATACATACTTCAACAATTAATTTGTTAACTTCGGTAGGAAGTAAACACAGTATTGAACATGACCTCACAGCAAAGCTACGCAGAACAGACCACGTAACACTTTACTAGACCTTCACATAAATATTGACGTCGGATTCACGCTTAGGTCACGAAATTAAGGTTTCCGTCAAGATAAAAAAATAACAATATATGTACCAGGTTGTTCAATAAGTTCTGTCGTTCAGTAAGAGATTGTGTTTGTCGTTATATTTTTCTAAAAATTGTACTACTTTTTTATGAAACAAAACAAACTTTATCATTTGATATTTTCTCATAAATATATTTCTAGGTGTTCAAAGTTGACGTGTCACAGTACTTTTTTACAGTGTAACAATTCGACTATCGTACAGTGATAAAATTCTTATTTTTAGTAGGTGTAGCACAAAAACAAAATCATAAATAATTATTAAAAGTGTATAAGGACTCTTCACTTTCAGTTAGAACAGTAGAAAGTTAAATGTGGTCGTACAAGTCTTGAAGACGATCCACGTGAAGGACGTCCAAAAATTGCATCAACACCAGAACTCGTAGCAAAAACACAGAATATGGCTTTGGAGGATCCTCGATTAACCGAGAGAGATTTAGTAAAAGCCTTAAGTATCTCATTACATAGTATGAGCAATATTTTAGCTGAAGTTTTGTGTTTCAGAAAACTGTATCCAGAATGGATACTGAATTCGTTAACAATGGAACAAAAACCATTCAAATGCGACTTTCTCTGCAACACCTGAAGCGTTTCGGAAATAATTAAAATGATTTTGTGCGTCGTTTCATCACTATGGATGAGACTTGGGTCTACTACCATGATCCTCAATTAAAACAAGAGATTAAGAAGTGAGGTTGACTCGCTCCAAAGCGAGTTAGGGTCCAGAAATTGGCCAAGAAGATGTTAGCATCAGCTTTTTGACATGCAAAAGGAATTTTATTGTCGATTACCTGTAACCTTTTGGCCTAGCTGGATGTAAAAATTCGTAAGAAAAGATCATTTTTCATCAAGACAACGCTCTCTTTCACACAGCTCAAAAAACCATCGCAAAAGTCAGTGAATAAAAGGACGAATTGTTGCAACATCCACCCTATTCGCCAGATTTAGCTTCCTCTGATTTCTGGTTGTTCTCCCATCTCAAAAAATTTGTGCGAAGAAAACGATTTTCATCTAACGAAAAGGTAATAGCAGTCGTGGAAGCGTATCTAGACAGTCTTCCGGATTCACACTTCAGGCATGGAATCCATAAAGTAGAAGATCACTGGAGCAAATGTATTGAAGTTCAGCGAAATTATATTGAATAATAAAATGTATTTGAAACCATAAAATCGTGTTTTTCTTATCGATCGACAAGACTTATTGAACAACCTGGTATAACACATGCTCCCTGAGATGAATGTAATATTAGTGTATATGCAGTTCGAAATTCAAGAAAAGCATTGCAATATCACTTCACAGGTGTGCAACGTAGTTAAATATTCATATATGTAGTCTTCAAGATTTTATTTTAATCTTAAAGTGGCAAAAACAATATTTTATAAAATTTTTTGCTTTCAACGCTATTTCTACAATTCCGTTCGATAATGTTTCCACAGGACTGGATAAATATAGCTGTTTCTCGGAGTTTTAATACCGGTTCATGTGTAGGCTGTTATATACACTATTTTTAACCCACGCCCACAAGAAGTAATCACATACTCTGTCAAGTCCGATAATCTAGAATATAGACAGCGAAAGGATATTAGTATTTTAGAATTTAGTTTTTATACAACTGTTCTTCTAGCGAAAACGTTGTTTTTATTTTCGCCGAACATCAGTCGCGTTTAAATCAAAGTCGAACGTCTGACAATAATTCAAATTTTAATAAGACACTGTTTACAACGCGTTTCGTATCATTTTCTATGCAACAGAAATTGAAAAAACAATATCTCTCTTTATTGTCCAAACATGCAATTGTCCGAAAGAACGAAGTTCCTGTTAGTCCCGCCAAATGTACGACATTGTCGTCACGATGGTGGACAGATTACTTTTAAACTTGGCATACGCCAGTCGTAAACAGGATTATGTTAACATTTGAGTTATTCTCAAACGTCCACTAAATAAAATCTTTAATTGTTATTGCTACTCTGGGATAGTAAATACATCCCATTGACGCATTCTTAATTTTCTGTAAATAGTGGCTGGGATAGTGCATTTGCAATTACCTATTTATCTCTGGTTTTTTTTGCTTAAAATATTGTTGGCCAGACGTTTAAAACTAGTTGAACCACATGAAATTACTCTCTGTTGTAAATTTACATTCAGTTTGTAAGTGTTCTGGAAAATAGGGTGGTAATTGAAAGTTGATTGCTGTGTCTTGGTTTCAACCTACAGTCGCAAAGAAACTTCTTTCAAATTAAAGACAACGCTCAATCACGTCCAAATGGTATGTGCCAAGTTTAAAAGTGTTCTGTCTGTACGCATCGTAACAACAATGTCGTACATTTGACGGGACGGATGCGCTTCCCTTAAGATTTTCACTATTTATATGTTTGATCATTCTTCGATTGTTTATTTTTTTTGAGATAACTGTCAACATGTTCACTCTACAAATGAATTATGCAGAATCCCTGATTTTCATCTCGTTTTCGTATATAAAAGAAAAACCAAAAACACATAGAAGTTTACTATTACTTGTAGTTACAGATATAAATAACATTTGCCGTCTATACCTTCTATATTTTAATTAAAATGTACTTTAATTTTGTAGAAAATTGGAATAGAAAAGTGGAACAAAAATATAAAGAAAATCTAGAAATGTTCGTCCATGTTTGTAAATGTGGATGAATTTGTTAAAACTTACAAGACAGATAAGCAACGTATTAAACTTATTTTTGTAATCATTGAAAATTATTTACCCGAAGAAGAATTTTTAAAAGTATTTTTTACTGACAGTTTCATAGCAAGTTTCGAGCGGATTTCGGACACATTTCAAAATATTCCTGAAGGTCTCACAACTGCCGAAGAAGAAATCTTCATAGACTTCACGGCAAGTGGCGAAACAAAAGATAATTTAGTAATAAACCACTATATGAATTTTGGGTAGAGGCGGATGATGACTTTTCTGCACTGCTTTTAAGACAAAGTTTAGATCTCAGCTAAATATAAAGTAAGAGCTCAGAATGTTAATGTCAATATCAAATATCAAAAAACCTTGTTCTGCAAGACCGATCTTGGGAGTGATAATTATTAAACTTGTCTGTAATTTATGTCAGAATGTACTTTATTGCTTTTTTTCTGTAAATTGGGCAATTTTCAAAAAGAAAATATCTTTTATTTTATCTGCATCCTCCCTGATTTAATATCTTTTCATTCGCATCTCCGTGTCCGTTCAATTTTTTTATAAATATATTATTATTACAAAATGTTTCTTACTAGTACTTAATACGAGGATAGTTTGACAAGCAGTGAGAATGACACATAGGTGGCGCTCTAATTGCTAAAGCAAATGCACTGTAATTTAGGTTGCCTATTTATATGTTTACATTCCGATACTTAAATAAATCGGTTGATTAGTTTATTTTTGACAGCTGATTGAAAAAGCAGCAACACGTCGTTTTGTTAAAATGGAAAAAGCAGAGTACCGTGCGGTGATTAAATACTTCGTAACTAAGTGTATGTAAGCTACCGAAATAAAAGATGAGTTACGGGAAACGTTAGGTGAATCCGCTCCATCATCCGCCACAATAAGTAGATGGGTAAATGAATTTAAACGTGGTAGAACAAGCTGTGTTGATAAAGCGCGCTCTGGAGCACCCAAAATCGTGACTTCTAAAGAAATGATTATAAAAATCCATAATATGATATTATTACGCAAGATCGACGACTCAAAGTGAGAGAGATAGTAGACATGGTAAACATTTCAACAGAACGCGTACACAACATTTTAACGAAAGAATTGGGCCTTTCCAAGCTTTCGGCAAGATGGGTGCCGCGATTGCTTACGACTGATCAAAAGTTCACTCGTTTGCGCATTTCCAATGAGTGTTTGGACCTTTATAAGCGCAACCCGGTTGATTTTTGTAGGCGATTTGTTACTTGCGATGAAACTTGGATACACTACAGTACACCCGAAACTAAACAACAGTCGAAACAATTGTTAGAACGTGGTTCTGCACCTCCAAAGAAAGCGAAAACCACTTTGTCGGCAAACAAGGTGATGGCATCAATTTTTTGCGATTCAAAGGGCATTTTGCTCATTGATTACCTTCAGAAAGGTGCCACAATATTATGCAGAACTTCTACAAAAATCTAATGTTGAGATTCGTGCGAAACGGTCAGGAATGGCCAAGAAAAAGATTCTGTTTCACCAAGACAACGCTCCCTCGCATAACAGCACAGTTGCGATGTCCAAAATCCACTAGTTGCATTTCCAATTAGTACCGCATACGCCTTATTCGCCGGATCTAGCCCCTTCCGACTTCCACCTTTCTCCAAAATTGAAAACGGCACTAGGTGGAAAGAAATTTTCGTCAATCGACGAGCTTATCATCATAAATGAGTATTTTGCAAGCCTTCCTGAATCGCATTTTAGAGATGGCATAAGTGCATTGGAGCATCGTTGGAATAAATGTATTGCTCTTTTAAGAGAATATATTGAAAAATAAAAATTATTTTGTATTTAAAAAATTCGTTTTTCTTTTCCATTCTCACTACTTGCCAAACTACCCCCGTAATATGTCATGAGAAACAAGAATTGTTTATTAACTTTTAAATTTATATGACAAAAAGAAGATAATAACAGTGAATAAATAGATAATTTGAACAATCTGTATAGCAATTATAATGGAACTCGATTATTCCAAAATAGAGACCTTTCATTTAATCGCCATTAAATTATTTATGTAAGTGCAGAGCATACATTCCGCCAAACTAATTGAAATTCTAGTGCCCACAGGTACCCGCGAAACGCTTGCATAGGTTAACAATTCCGTTGCTAAACCAAGTAAGTGCGATTTTGCAACATAGTTTACAGTTTATAATGGTAATACGTAAACAGAGACATTCTAAGTTATGCTCTTCCCTACACTGTATCTACGTTGCTTTTACGAAACTGTTTTTATAAAATAAATATAGAATTCACTATTTTATTTTGCAATATTAAGTTGTTATTTAAACTAGTAAAGTAGTGTACTGTAAAAAGTGAGGAAAACTACGTATACGAAAAGGCAAATATTCCACTTCGCAAATTTTCAATTTTTAATTTTGTATTTCAATACATATTTTGTAAGGAAAAACATCACTAGAAATCCACTTGCATAAATGTTTATATTATTTACATTTTTAAATAATTAATTACTTGGAAGTACACTGATCAAAATAAAAAGTTATTTGAAAAAAAAATAATAAAATAAATAAATAAATAAATAATATAAGACACGCACGTTTGTGGAATCGGTTTTTAGAAACTGGAAACTGGTTCAGAGAAGAGGAGGACAAGGACTCCCAGCATCTACAACATCAAGAGATTATCAATACCTTACAGTATTTGCACGTAGAAACCGCACTTATAACACAACGCAGCTTAGAAATGAGCCTGCTGCTTCTACGGGAAGAGTAATGTTAACTCAAACAATAAGAAATCACCTTCATAACGTTGGCGTGTATTCTCGAAGACCCCTAGTATGCGTTCCACTAATTACTCTTCATAAAACGTTGCGAAGAATATGGGCCGAGCAGCATAGAAATTGGAATCACGATGACTGGGCACAGGTATTGTTTTGTGATGAATCCAGATTCTTCTTAAATCCAGATACCAGACGTATTTTAATTTGCTGTGAAACTGAAACATGTAATCTGCCACAATTTGTTCGACAAAGTGGGAGTGTAATGGTATAGGCTGGGATAAGCGCTGAAGCTCATACAGACTTTTATATAATACAGAATGACAACCTGATTGCTCAGAGGTATCTGGATGAAATTTTGAGGCCCATTCTTCTTCCGTACGCTGGCGCTATTCTTTTTAATAAATGACAATGTTCGTCCACATCGATCAAACATCGTGAACAACTGGATTGAACAATAGAACATGCTTGGGATGTCTTAGGAAGGCGTGTTGCAACAAGAAATAGGCCACCGCGTACAATTCAGGAACTTCAAGTTGCTCTGATAGAGGAATGGAATAATATTCCACAACAATTTTGTAACGTCGTGATTCCATCAATGCCGACGAGATGTCTGACCTTTATTGCCGTTCGTGAAGATCATACACATTATTAACAATCGATTTTTCGTCATTTTATCAATAAAACTTCTTATAAAGTCTCCTGCTGTATATTCATTTAATGATATTTATTCACTCTGGTGCCTTAGTAGCTTATAATGTGCACAAACAAATTCAAACGTGTCAATGCGTTCGGTTTCTTATTTAAAAACGTTGTAGTTAAATATAAAAATCTTTGCGAGGTGCTACATTCATTATTTATTTATTCTGTTACTATTTTTCCAAATATCCCCTAATTATTACGTTACGTTATTTTTCGTAACTTTGTAACTTTTTAACTTCGAATTTTTAATTGTCTCTTAATAATTAATTAATTAATAAATTTCTTTGCGTCTCAGAACAATTTGTTGTTTGATTGCATGGGCCTACATATATCATATACTTTATTTCTGAAATATTCACCAATTCTAGCATATTGTTGGAACCACCAAGGTTTGCCGGTGTATCAATAAGTTGAAGAAAGAAATGGCACAATCGTTTTTCTAATAGAGCTACGCACTACGTCTTGTCAAGAAATCGAGAAAAAATAGAAACAGACGTAAGCAGAGCATATGTACAATATTATGCATACATATGTCACGTATAATACAGAAATAGTAATGTTTTGACTTTGGACTTATGAATATTGTCTTTTCAACTGTTCCGATATTGTTATATTCCTTGTATTTTACCGTTACTATTTGTTATTGTTATTATTCTAAATATAATACTGTCTGAATCTTTATTTTAAACACTTTAATAGTGTTTTCTTTCTATAAAAAGATGTTTTTTCACTACACTTAAGTATTTAACTGGAAATGTACATACATTGTCTAACATTTGAAGTAACTTCACCAATGACAATGAAAGATTTTGTAATTTTTGTATTTCCTCAATTATTCTTTTGTAATTGTAAAGAATAGATTCTTTAGAGGCCGTTTTTTCAGGGTCAAATTGTAAAATTACATAATTTTCAGGTTGAAAATGTTCAAAATAATAAAACACTGTCTGTAACCATGTTACCAAAGGGTAAAAGTTGGATGTGGTGGTTAAGAGATGCTGCGATACTATCTGAAATTCTCGAATTCATTCAAGAAATTCAAGAAATGTGACTTTTGTTTGAGCTATTAAATCACACTTTCTTATAGTTTCTGCTACAAGATATCGGGTTTTTCAATAAAGACATAATAATTTGGTATTTAAATAGAACAGAATAATTGAGATAGTGGGTTGAAATTCATTCTAGGTACAGTACACATGTTACATTTAACTGTGTAATTATTCGATCTCGTTCATATCACCATCACGAACACGATTGCAGCGGTCCACTCTTTGAAGCCAATTTTCCTCCACTCTTTCACACATATCGGCCTGAACATTGGCAATTTCTCGTTCGATATTATTCCTAAGCTCCTTTAGCATTGTTAGCTTGTTGGTATAAACCAACGACTAAATCCAACCTCATAAACAATATCCAACAGCGTTAAATCACATGAGCGAGGTGGCCATTAGACCGGAGCATTTCTCGAGATTACAGGGCTATCGAACTTCAATAGATCAATTGTTTGACCAGCTGTATGGCATGTAACACCATCGTGTTGGAACCACATATCACGAATATCCAGTCTATCCAATATTGGCCAAAAACAGTCTTTCAACATGGCACGATAGCGAACACCATTGAACGTAACATGGCGATCTTATCCATGGACGGAAAAATATGATATAGTCACACCCCTGCCATGAAATCCACACTACGCGGTCACTTTTTATGATTGTAATGGAGTCTCGTGTAGCACATGTGAGTTTGTTGCTGTCCAAAAATGCATATTTTGCTTATCGATAAAGCCATTAAGCCAAAAATGAGCTTCATCGCTGAAGATGATTTTTCCATGAAATTCAGGATTTTCTTCAAACTTTAGCAAAGCCCAATCGGAGAAGTTTCAACACTTCAAGACGTTTCAGTTCTTGAGTTAATTTGATCCTGTAATGGTGTAATCCAAAAGGCTTACGCAAAGTTCACCGCAATGTGATTTAAGAGATTCCCAATCCCTGTGAACGGCGTGGAATCGATTGATTTTTCTCATTTTGAACTGAAGCACTTACTGGTAGCGATATTTTCGGTACTTCGACCGCTGCGTTGTCTCACTGGTACAGGAACATCCAATAGTGAATATTTTGACTCGGATTTACCCCCTATAGCACGCACAGCCTGTCTGGTGGGACGATTATTACGACCGAAAATTGGAGTAAGCACTCTTAAAGTTGCGACCACCGACTCAAAGTTGCGGTAGTAATTTTTAATAATTTCCAAACGTTACTCGTTCGTGAACTTCACCATGATTAAAATGTTAACCTTGACTGGACAGAAGAAATTTATATTGTGCCAAGCTTTTGTGGAATTTAGTCCAGGACAATATTGACTGTGGCGGGATTCTTCTGTCGCGAGTCTCTTTTCATGTTCCTAGGATTTCTGCCAGATATGAAAGCACATTCCATCTTACGGTGGCAAGGGCCAATAATTCTACAAAGAGCGCCTATAATATTAATGCGTCGCATTGCCAATAAACTTAAATCAGAAATTTTTTTTGGAATTTCAATGTTACCGTTCGCCTTATTACTTAGAACCTGGGTCTAGTCTTACAGTTATGATATGTAACAGCAACTATTTAGTTGCCTTGTTTAGAATTTCAGAATTTGGTTTATATTTTTATATTTTCCTGCTTAAATGTTTCACATTTGAAATCATTTTATTTGTTTGTATTCATTTTTCATGTTTTAGTCGTATAATTGGGAAGTCCTGCTGGACAATAAAGATTTATTATTATTACTATTATTATTATTATTATATTTTATACAAACGGTCATAAGCAAGTTTTTCAAACACTTTTGAAAAACCTATGCACAAATTTAGTAATTTATAATCACTTAAATTATATTATAATATAATAAAAGTTTCGGGTAAGCTGGAGTTCACACTTCGGAAAAAATTTATATGACAAAGTGCGCGAAGTATATGGGAGTAAACTTATTGGTGTGTATTTGGTGAACTGACAAAAGCTAATTCGCTAACGTCTTACAAAGCGAGCTCTGAGAAACAGCCGGTGTATCGAACAGTTAGTGGAAATAATTTACGCTCTTTAGTCAGCGCTTTCGCCAAGCAAACTTAACAATGCATATAGTTAGGATAATTAGCGTAAGTAACACTAACTTCTAATGAGAGTGCGAGACACGTACCCACTGATAAAATTATCCACGATTATAATAGACATAGACCATTAAAGACAAATATACTCGTACATCCACAATTCGTAGTTTCGGTGAATGTTTACATAAATAAGAAGTAGCGAAGTAATAATTATCCGTTAACAGCGGAGTTCCTTTACAATTATAGTTATACAACGAATCTACAACAAATATTTAAAGGAAGCTTTTCATTGTGTTTTATATCAGAGAATTGATTAAAATGTTCTCGTTTACATATGTGCGCTTGCAGAAGATGTGCAGTATGACAAGATCTATAGAGAATGTTTCCAAACTATTTTAGATTAAATGTATGCCCGCGCATTTCTGCAAAGCAGACTTTCTTAATATAGACAGACCTTTTAAGCATACTTTATGAAATGTTTGTTCACCCTCATCCAAGCAACTACCATAGATTACATTTTGCTTTTGTCCGAAACATTGTTCATGTACGCTTCGAATAAGATCGGTATGAGGGATATTGTGAAGCTTTTTTGTTTCTCTTTTAGCGAATATGTAGACTCTTATAGCTATCGTTGTACAAAATAATAAGTTTTACGTTGCTATATAACCTGTGCTCAAAAAGTCTTTACTTTCCGGTCAGCTATGAACTGGGGGATACATGTCTGTAATAGATCTATGCTACATTTTTCTTAAATGTCATTAATTACAAGTTATGTGACGCAAGTCAAGTTTAATTTAAATTATTTTTTAAATAGTAGTAGTAAAAGAGAAAATAGCAGAGAAAAGACGGCTACGGAAGATGTGGCAAGACTTAAGAACGGACATGGCTAAACAGAAACTTAGCAAAGTAGCAAAAGAACCAGTCAATCAATATTTACTTAGAAAAAGTTGACCCTTCCGAGGACACAAATTACTCGTTATGGAAAGCCACCAAATATATGAAAAGACTGTTACAAAAAATATCACAACCAGTATGAGATATAAATAGTAAATGGTCTAGAAATAACGAAGAAAAGGCGAACGCTTTTTAAAATCATTTATCCGTACCTATAAAAAAGTTCACTATTGCCAAAATAAAAAATATTATACAAAATGAAGATAATTTTGATGGAGCCTGTGGTTTATTAACTGGATCACTGAAACTTTCGATCCGTACCGCTGAAAGCGGTACGGATCGCGTGCGGAATTTGTTTTCGTACGGGTATTCTTACCGTAGTTATCCAGATGTGACAATGTTTAATGATCTGCTAATGATGACAACTTAGTTGTCGAGGGGTTACATATCAATCTTCAGTGATCCTATACAAAATGAAATCAACCCAAAAAGGCGCCGGGCTTGGATTTCATAACAAAAAGATTTTACAAGAGCTAACACACAAAGCATATAAGGTCTTATAACAGCTAGTCAACACGATTCTTACGCTTGAATATTTCGCAAGCCATTGTAAGGTAACTGGGATGGTTATGGTTCCGAGGACTGAAAAAGATCTTACAAATTAGCATCTTATCATACAATAAGCTTTTTACCCGTCAGAGCAAAGATATTTGAAAAATTATTACTAAAACTGCTACTGCTCATAGTGGAAGAAAAACATCTTATCCGTGGCTATTCAGTTTCCGAAAACAACATAGTACGCTTGAACAAGTCCATCGAGTTGTAGATGTAATCAATAATGCGTTTGAGGAAGGAACGATGGTTTCAGCAGCCTTTTTAGATGTTGGTCAAGCTTTTAACAAAGTGTGTCACGAAGAATTATTCTATAAAATTAAAGAAAAATGGCCGAGTCTGTTCTATATCTTGTTAAAATCATTCGGAAAGACATTTCTACGCTAAGCAGCAAGACTGTCAAACAAATCTACTAGGAGGTAACTAAGAGTGGCACCAGAAAGAATTTTAGAACCAGTACTCTATATTCTATAGACTTCTGACCTACCAATTACTAGGAAAACAAAAGTGGCGACATTTACGGATGATACGTCCTCTATAAACAAACTAATTCAGATATTGCGTTAAAAAATCTACAGGAAGAATTAAATAAAATAGAAACTTGGCTAAAAGAATGGAAAGTGAAAACTAATATAACGAAATCGGTAAATAGCTTTTACTTTAAGGGACGATACATGTCCTCCGTTCACGCTAGCGGGTGTTAATTGGTTCAAGTTAACGACACAAAATACTTAGGTCTGTACTTGGATAGAAGGTCGACGTGGAAAAAACATATTTTCACGACGTGAAAGAAATTTGGGATTACATTCAGAGACATGTTCTGGATGCTGGGCAAACAATCACAATCAACAATAAAATACTATTATATAAAGTCATTATCAAACCTATTTGAACCTACGATCATCAGAAAATAATACTGACTTTGAAAGTTTATCGGATGAGATATCCCAACGCTTTTCGCAGAATGAAGTGGATAGTCTTGTAGGAGATTCGAATCTTTCTAAACAAGCTTCTGAATTGTTGTTATCACGGCTGAGAAAAAAATTGCTTTGTTCAGACACAAACTACGCTACCTTTTATTGGGGAAGAAAAAAGAGAGTTACAGTATTATTTTGCTTAAGAAGACAATGTTAATTTTTGTTCAGATATTAAAAGTTTATTAATAAAAATGGGCTTGACAATATGAACCAACTAAAAGCGTTTATTCATTGACAGTTCAAAACGTAATTTTAAATGAATTTTGTTGTCTAACGGAAATAAATATGTTGGGATAAAATTTCTCACAGTACAGAAATGAAGGAAAACTATTGACACATCTCATCAGCTTTGAATGAAATAAAGTATCATAAACACGAGTAAGTAATTTGTGTTGGTTTCAAAATAGTGAACATTCTTCTCGGTCAACAAAGCGATTACACTAAATTTCTCTATTATACATGACAGCAGAGCTAAATAAGAACATTAAGAAAGAAAAAATTGTAGTCCACAATCCATTGGTAATAAAATTATCCTGCCGCAATCGCATATAAAATTGAATCTCATGAAACAGTTTGTTATATTTCTTAATAAAAATGGAAATTATTTTTCTTACATTTGCCGAACATTTCCACAGCTATCTGTAGAGAAGATTAAAGCAAGTATTTTTGATGATCCACAAATCAGACAAACTAACGAAAGATACCTTGAAAATGCTTGGGCAGCTTGGGTCTCAGTGCAAAACGTTCTTAGCAAACGAAAATCAGAAACTTACATTGAAGTAGTAGAATATCCACTTTTGCATTTTGTAAATGTAAAAGTAAATATTCTATTACTTCGACGTAAGTTTCAGGTGCGATACTGTTTAATTATCTGCTGATGATGACAACTTTGTTGTCGAAATACGTATACAGAATACGAAAATTAATGCGGCAAGGGGTTATATATTAACCTTCAGTGATCAAGTTAATCAATCACAGGCTGCATCAAAATTACCTTCATACTTTACTATGAAGGTAATTTTGATGCAGCCTGTGATTGATTAACTTGATCACTTTGAACGTTATCTTCTAATCTCCACATGAGATAACTATATTAATTAATCTTACTTTTTAATATTTTTTTTCTTACTAAATAAGTGTTTGTTCTTTTCTAAATATAGTTTACTACAAACTAGATCTGAAAACAAAATCAGCTTATATATTTGAAACGATCATGTTATCAATAGTCAGCAGCAGCTACAATATTTCAGACAACAGATATTGTGTAAACTTGTGTTATTTTTGTACACTGTAGAACAATTTTGCAAGTATAAAAATCAAATAAAATAAATTATCTTAAATTATTATGAATGCTGTACAAAATTATTTTTCATGGCATCAATTTTTTTTCTGTTAAATTAAGCAAAGAAGTGATTTAACATATATCAAAATAAAACATAAAGAGAGAACTTTTCGTGGCAAGAGCTATGTAGTTTGCTTCCGTCAGATAAATCACCTTTGAAAAATAACTAGCTATTTATCACATTTCACAACGTCAGATTTCCTCGAGGGGGTTTAACGTCTGAAGACATAGCTTCCTGAAATTAATTTCAGAGTAGCGACAAATAGCACTACTAAAAAATGTAATCGCAAGACATAACGATGACAACTGAATTATAACGTAAAATACATTTCTTAAAATATATCACATTTGCAACCTTTTCTTCTTATAAACTTCTCATTTGTTCAAATTGGAATTGCTTTTTACTCGTATACGAGGATGTATTTTTAGATTATCTGTCTATCCATGGAACAAAAAAAGATGTCAAAACAATTATAAAAAAATTGCTGTGACTTTTAAAATTAATTGGTAGGGTTTATATTTTGGGAAGGTTTATTTGTTGACAAATGTATGGGTCCACAAATTATTCATGGAAGAATGGTTTCCGTAAAAATCTCGTTTTCAAATTAAGTTTGAGCTTAAACCCTTTCGACGGAGTAGAGAAAAAGTTGATGATCTAAAATCTATACAATTCGTGGTAGCTTGAAGTATTAATAGAAAGGAGTCGTAAATTTGGTATTGCGAAATCGGCACTTGGAAATGTTTTTGTTACAAAGTCGGTATAATAACTTTTTGTACGCTGTTTTTGGCACTTTTTATCGACCACCAGATCGTAAGTCTATAGAGAGACAAAATTGTTATATTTACAATAATGAATGATTTCACTTTATTTAAATTTAACAAAAGATTAACGTCAGAATTTTAATAGCGTTCCCATTAACCTTTAAAATAACTCCACAAAAAATTAATACCTATATAAATGTATATTTATTAATAAAATTTTGCTAGTTACAAAAACCATTGTGCAAACTCTTGCGTGTGCTTTAACCCTACGAGATTTCATCACTATAATAATATGTGACCAAAAGATCGCCTTCATGCAAGTAGCGAAGCCAGAGTTCTTTGCAAACCTGAAGTCGTTTTTGCTCTTGTTCTGCGGAAAGTTCATTTGAAACCCATTTGGCGCTAACTTTAATAAATTTGAGCTTGTCGTGGACAATATTGTGGATACCACCAACACGTGTTTGTACAATCTTAGCAATTTCGTTCACAAATATTCGTTTATTGCTGTGTATCAACTGGTCAACTTTTTGAATGTTCCCAAGATTCACAGTAAATGCTGGACAGACAAAAATCACGTGTTCGCGACCATCCTGCAAAAATTTATACCATGAAGCGGCTGATGAATGTCAGCCGCTTTTACACCTTTATTGAAAAAAAATTTAACAAAATATTTTGCAACGTTGCACGACATTGGCAATATAACTGATAGTATTGATACAATAAGTTCCAGTTGTTTATGGCATAGTTAACATGCCTACTTCGATGAATATAAAACAGTTGAATTTGATGGTGCCTGTGGTTGATTAACTTAATCACTAAGGTTGATATATAACCCCTTTCCACAACTTTCGTAATCCTGTATACGCATTTCGACAACTAAGTTGTCATCATCAGCAGATAATTACAAGGTGTCGCACCTGGTAAACCACGGCGAAAAATACCTGTACGAAAACAAACTCCGTACGCGATCTGTACCGTTGAGAATCAAAATATACACTCAGATCGTGTACGAAGTTCGTTTTCGTACAGGTATTTTTCGCCGTGGTTTACCGGGTGCGACACTTTGCAATTATCTGCTGATGATGACAACTTAGTTGTCGAAATGCTTATACAGGATTACGAAAGTTAATGTGGAAAGGGGTTATATATCAACCTTAGTGATTAAGAACATAAAACAGCTTTGCAGTAACTATTCATTTACGTCAAAAAAAATAATAAAGTACAGGTCAAACTAGAATTGCGCTCGTATAATAACGGTATAAAGCTGAAAATAGATTAAATTTCGAAGGCATATCGGTCTCATATGCTCAACATTTCACAATACCTTCTGCTTCTACGGTCTATCCACGTTCATTTAAATTAAAAAGTAACACTGCGCGAGGTTCTTTTATAAATAAGATTAGATAATTATGCTGTTATTATTGTAAAAATAATTACAATAACAATTAATAATCTCCACACCCTCAATTTATAGTTAGTTGTATAAATCTGCATATATATGTATATGCACATGCATACTTTACTAAAATACAAAAAGGGGCTTTAAATATATAGAAATGTAAAATATAATGAGCAAAAGTTTTAAAAAATAAATATCATCGACTTTTAATGGGAATGTTATAAAAAAAATAATTACACTGCATTATAATATGCTTCAAAATTCTGCATATAGCGGGTATTCCTTCGTGTTACGCCAAAATTAATTCAAAATCATGCGCTGGATGTTTTGTACTCCAATTAGTTCATTTAAATTGCAGTACTGCCTATTTGAAACATTGAAAATGAAAAAAAAAAAGACAAACAAAACGAAAAGTACTTTATACGAGAAAGGTAAATTATTTTAAATTAGACCAAAGGGCAAATCTCAAATAGCTCTAGCATTTGTGTTAAAATCGGGAGAATGATGCTAGTAAGATGAAAGGCCTGGAAGGCCGTGTAGAATTAGACGAACTGAAAAAAGTATATTGCATACGCCGTTAATATAGAATTGGATTTCAGTGCAATCTTATAAATAACTATGTTAAGGACTTAGGTATTTCTTCATAATTTGTATTTAGTTTTATTAACTTCACATGTGCATATCTTCTTATGCTTATTTTATTTATTTATTGTAATGTACATACCTAACATATTAAGGATACATTTAACGAAATTAGTCCTTAGTGTCTCTGCGTAACTGCCGTAGTTTGCAGCATTCCCCGTAAATATTCGTTAACACATATTTCACCGATGCGAATGTACATTACTCATCGCTGTTGTTCAGTCAAATTTGGCGCCAGCGTAATCCTATTACTATTTCAGAGCACGTACCTCTTTCGATCCTCACCTCGCAGTATCTGAACAAAATACGTGAGGGCAGACAATTCCTCTTATTCAAGCAGTCTGCAGCATAGAGAAGGCGAATCGAACTGATATTTTTAAAAGAATGATTTTGGCGATCATGGGTCTAGCGAGCACCTTGCATGACGAAGAACGATCTTTACTTGCTGTTTTCACTTTACTCAAACGTCCATGCTCCTAATCGCCTATTGAACTGAATTATGCGGGGAAAATCCATATTCCAAGACTAAATGGAGGCAGATTCTCCCTAATTCTACGCATTAGTATTACGCATATCTGTACACACTATACATATATTATTATAGTCTCGTCAGACTGGATATTCGATCAGTCCTCTCCACTATATCGGACTTACGCAAAAAATGCATATGAGTACGTTAAAAACGCCCTCTAAAAACTGAATGGTTTACCGAAAATAGGCAAATGTGTGTATGTTTATACATGTGTATGTGTGTGTGCGTGTGTATGTGTATTTGCAAACAATTATCCAGACGGTATTGGTATTGTTTATATGTCCAGGTTAAGTAAATGTTTATTGAATTATATTTTATTTTCATAGAAAGATTTTAAGTTTAGTTTGTGTGTTTATAAATACGAGCATAGTAAAGTGTATTTCATATAAAGACATTAGGATATGATTGTTGAACAATCGATTTTGCCTATTTAGAATGTAACGAGAAATTCATTGTTTATCTGCCACCTTCTTAGCAGATAAACTCCGTCGTTTACTGCTAAGGGTGGTGATCCTCATAATTAATAACTATAGATACAAGTGTAAAAAAATGACGTCATAATTCGAGGGAAGAAATAATAAAATCTATGAAGGTAATTTTAATAGAGCCTGTGGTTAATTAACTAGATCACTGAAGGTTGATATATAACCCCTTGCCACAATAATTTTCGTTTTCTATGTACGTATTTCGACAACTAAGTTGTCATCATCAGCAGATAATTAAACAGTGTCGCACCTGGACAACTACGGTAAAAATACCTGTACGAAAACAACTTCCGCACGCGATCCGTACCGCTGAAAACGTACACTGTACAGTGTACGGCTTTCAGTGCGACACTGTTTAATTATCTGCTACTGATGACAACTTAATTATGGAAATACGTATATAGAAAACAAAAATTATTGTGGCAAGAGGTTATATATCAACCTTCAGTGATCTAATAAAATCTATGTAAATTAAATGTATTCTATGGATAATTAAACACTGTAAATTTTAAGAAACAAATAACCCGATGATATCAGCATATTAATTACTGCTAAGAAAATGTTCGATAATAGCGACTGCTTGGAAAATATTTACATTTCCTACATACACAAAATCATTTATTGGTAGAATTCTCTCTGTTTGCAGGGTGCAACAATTGACGTTACCATTCGTCAAGCTTAAAGATTAAATAGGATCTTGCCAGTAAATCATCTACGCAAAAATCTTGATTTATTAAATTACGGACTTCGACATACCGCGAATTAAATACTCTTATCGATTTCTGAAGGCATTTCGTGGCAAGAAGAGGCGCTGATGCTGTACCGTACGCTACAGTTTGTAATTTGCAACAACTTACACGTTGTAATGTGTCGACTTCCAGAAAATACGATGATATTTACGATCAGACTTTGATACTAAAATTCGAGGATATATTTTCTCTATGTCTGAAGTTGCAACAAAAGGACATTGTTTGAATCGCTAATAGTGTGAAAGTGTCATCATATGGGAGATAATTCTATAGTAGTTGCTACAGATGCTTCAAAAACAACCAGAGTTTTTATAGTTGTATCATATTTTTCAATAAGGGCATAACAATTTTGTATTTAAATAAAACCCACATTTACTTTAAAATGAAAGATATTACAATTGTTTTAAATTTTAGTAATATAATTCAACTAAAAATAAAAGAGCTATTTGATGTCAATAATTATATATAAACATATAATTAAGTTTTTCGCGATGGGAAATTTAGTGAAAATTATATTATTCTCTGGTATTCCATCGTTAATTAAATACACAGAAATTAATTAAAAATTTCTGCGCTGGAGAAGGACTCGAACCTCTATCTGCCGTTTTCTAGACGATTGCTATACCAATTAAGCCACCAGGCAGTGTAACTTCGAGTCCTTCAACACGCCATAAATCACATTATGGAACAGATCTAATATTTATTTAAAACCCGCAGTTCGGTTAAAAGAGCTATTTATTATACATGTCATATGCTCTCACAAATAAATTCTTCACTACAATTCCTTTCATTAATTTTATTGTAATAGAACAATTACATTTAGCTTAAAAGCTTAGAATTTAATTGAAAATAAATCAAAGTGAATGATATGTGCTCTCACAAATAAATTCTTAGCTTAAATCTTTTTTAAATTTAAAAGAATTAATTTAATAATTTGAAAAAAAATAGTTTAATGTACATTTTGTTAACAAGATTAATTCAAAATAATTTGTATTCATTTCCAACATTTAATATAAAATAAACCAGCTAAACTTTTATTATTATTGTTAAATAATACCCCTTTTTGAGGTTTATTTTTTTGATTAGAGGTAAATAAATAATACAATAATTGTGTATGCGTAAATCAGACTTTCCTAGATGATATTTTATGTCAAAAGTATTCACGTGATTTGGTCGTGATTAGTCTATCCGTTCGTGGTATAGAGTATAGCATTGTATTCGCTACGGACTGCGCTTCGGAAAACCTAATTTCAAAGTCCTCGCATTCGCTTTCGTGCGAATCAATATCGTCATCTAACATGCTGATTGTGTATTGTATGTTTTTTAAATCAGAGAATATTTCATCCACGCTTTGTAATAAGGCGCGATAGTCCTTAGATATACTCGCAGCGAACAATTTATTAAGGTATTTGGTAAAACACGTTTGTGGCAAAACTAAGGTCGTTTGTCGAAGCACAGTTTCTGATTGTACCGCGTGGCGTAAAGTTATCCATGTAGTATCTCATTCTGTAATGTACGTATTTAAAAATTATTACAGTTTGAAATACGTTTTCAAATCAAATAATAAATTTATTTTATCATTATTATCAAAAATAAGGAAAAATGTTTGCTGATAACATACCCTATCGTTTACAAGTAAAGCAACGCAGACATTTTCGCTAAAAGAATTCACAATGAAGGCGTATAGTATGTTTAAAATAGAAAAAACGCAATCAAACTATATGGGAATGCATTGTGGCTTTGCCTATTTTGAAATATATGATACTATACGAGGGTAGCCGGTTATATTTCTGGAACTGGCAACACTGTTAGTGTTGCTCATGATCTGATGATTGCATCGTGAAGTTTATCATTTTTGATAATATATTTACCTTGACAGCGAAAAAATGGAATTAATTCGCGAACATTTTCATGCAATTATTTTTCATTACTTTCGGCGCGGATTATCTCAACAAGTATGCATCGACGAGCTGAATCCTTTATATGGTGATGAAGCACCATGAAAACTGCAGTATATTGTTGGTATAATGAATTCAAACTTGGACGGCGTTCCTTGGACGATGAATTTCGTGAAGGTCCTGCAAATGTTGTTGTGTCGGAAAACATCAATGCAGTGTCTGAATTGATAATGCAAGACCGTCATGTGACATACCGTGAGAACGAGGCCTCTCTAGGTATTAGTAACACCAGCGTACATAAGATCCCGCGTGAACATTTAGCCGCTAAGAAGCTATGTTCACGTTTGGTACCACGTAATTTGACAATCGCTCAAAAAAGGACTCGTGTCGATTGGTGCCAAGATATGCACATAAAAATGCTATGGCGGTGTTTCAAAGAACATTTATAAGGTTGTCACAGGTGATGAATATTGGATCGATGCGTATGAGCCCCATAGTAAATAGCAGTCGACTGTGTGGTTATTCCAAGATGAGCCAAAACTAACAAAAGTTGTTCGCGCTCGAAGCACAACAAAACAAATGGTCACCTGTTTTTTCGGAAAAACCGGTTACGTTGCAACCGTGCCTTTAGAGAGCTATAGAACGGTCAATTCCGAATGATACACAACTATTTGTTTGCCAAAAATTTTTGAAGAAATAAAGAAAACAAACCGAAAACGACAGATCGTTCTCCACTATGACAATGCGAGCTCTCACAGGTTGGTTCAAACAATTGAATATGTGAACAGGCAAAACATTGGATTGATGAGCTATCCGCCGTACAGCCCTGATCTAGCACCTTGTGATTTCTTTTTATTCCCACACGTGAAGAATAAACTTCGTGCTCAACGGTTTTCTACGCCGGAAGAAGTAGTTGAGGCATTCAAAACTCATATTTTGGAGATACCGCCTTCACAGTGACAACAATGCTTTTCGGATTGGTTTCCCGAAGTATGAACGCCTATCCTCGTACAAGATTATTAACAAACAAAATTGATATTCATATCCGTGTAAAAAGTTTGCAGCGTAAGACTTTCTTTTCTCGTTTCAAATGATGATGTCTCACGGCGAATTACAGTAGAGCCTCTTGGCATTCGCATCTGTAAATTAGTTTCCAACGCAAGTAGTTAAAGGTCTTTGTTATCATAAATGAAAATTCAGTATGAAGGTTTATGTATAAGTGTACTATAGATTCCCAAATTGATTATACTAGACGGAAAAATATTGAATAAAGGAATTTCTCAAGAAAATTTGATCGCGTTAGAAAGGAAAAGAAACTCTAATTTTCTCAAGTTACCATTAGAGAGTTGTACCCTGAAGTTAAATACCGGAATAGTTTATACTTTTGTTTAAATTTTTAGATGAAGTCACTGTCACACATAGATAGTGTGATAAAAGAAAGATGCAGAATATGCCGCATTAAAACAAATTTGTAACAATGGCGATGAACAGATCCGTTAAGTATCAAGAAATATTACTTTAATTTCGCAAACATTACATCAGTAGGTGTCGAACGATCGTTCTCTTCATATAAGAACATTTTTTCCTCACGGCAAACTCGATTTGCTAAAACTGTGAAAACATATCTCGTGTTTCAAATATTTAACCACTCTTACCCTGCTTACGATTACACTAAAAACACTATCTAACAAGGTGTTTCACGTTACATTAATTACATATAACTATTTATTTTATTTATCAACTATGAAGCACACACCTGTGGTGCGTCGACTATATCCTTCAGTCTAACAATGAATTATTGTAGGAAATTGGAAAAATTTGTAATACAAAAAAATTCATTTACACACATAAATGTTTCAAAACATAAATCTTCTAAATAGTAACGTAGCAAAAATGTTTATAAAACATATTTCTTCAAAAGGAAACGTACGCTATATATGTATTAAGTATATGTAAAAGGCAAAGGTATGTTATTGAAAAGAAAATTCGTTAGGTAAGAAGACTGTAGGTGAACAATCAGTGCGAAAATGATTGAAACCTTAGA
Organism: Dermolepida albohirtum; assembly: GCA_031893035.1. Taxonomy (NCBI): domain Eukaryota; kingdom Metazoa; phylum Arthropoda; class Insecta; order Coleoptera; family Scarabaeidae; genus Dermolepida; species Dermolepida albohirtum. The sequence continues at coordinate 161,820 of JAVIWB010001585.1, read as the reverse complement.
TATATCGAAACGATTTGTAAGAAAATTGTTTCTTTTCATCCGGGTAAAATAAGAATATATTTCATCTGCTTAAGCGCTATGTGATGCTATCACAGTATATTTTCCGGAAGAAAGAACGAAAAACTTTCATTCGTAGGTTTCTTGTATACGAATGTATATTGTATTCTCTATTAAATACACAAATATTCTTACGTTCGCAATAAATAAAGAGATATTACGTCCATATGCGGCGATATGAACAGATATCCTATATGTACCACATATTTATAACCTTTGCAGTATATGTTACTTGCACAAAAGAATTATTAAAAAAGCAAAATATTGTAGCATAAGTATATTGGAATATGGAAAAGACATTTAATTTTTATGAAATATGTAATGACTGTTACCACGTTATAAGGAATAGATTAAGTGCATTTCCCATTATGTACTAATCTATTTCTTGCATTGTAGGTTGTAAATAAATGATTGGATCTCCATCTTTGATTGAAATGTTAAAGCACTTTTGCCTGACATTGCAGTTAGAATAGGGACTATCCTGTTCTAACTGCTGTTCTAGCTTATTTAACGCACAAGTCAGGTTGCAATTATTATAGGCAGTAGTCTCAATATTTATTTAGGAAGTCACTCAAATACAAACAAGTAAGTATCTGTTAACTGAGAACATGACTACGACAGCAGTTTCAGGTAGCCTCAGTTCTCATTCAACAGATATTGTCGCCAGGGCCATGTAAGGCATTCATTTTACCTCGCTACGAAAACTGTACCACATTATATTCGGGTCTAGCTGCCGAATACCGATCAGAATGTAAAGTGGTGGGGCGCGAGTCAGTTGAATCACGACTATAACTGACTACTGATCGTACTAGCTGCAGCCCCACCACTAATTTGACTGTAGGCGACACTAACAACTACTTAATCAGCAATCTGTAGTCAGTCGTTGTTGTGATTCGACTGACTCGCGCCCCACCACTTTACATTCTGATCGGCATTCGGTATTTAGACCCGAATATAGTATGACACGGTGTTTGTAGCATTTTAATATGAAAACACGGTATACTAAGTAAGGCTTCCCAAATAAGCCGATCTAACGCATAAGTCACGTTGCAGTTATTATAGACAGTATCCTGCCCACACTAATGTCATATAAAGCTCCTTTAACATTTCAAACAGAGATGGACATCCAATCTTCTCAATTATTTATTATATATGTCATTTTATATGGCTATGGCAACAATATCTGTTGAACGAGAACTGAGGCTGCCTGAAGAGTCTTACAGACGAAACGGCCATCGTAATCAACAGGTACTTACTTGTTTATATTTGACTGGCTTCCCAAATAAGTCGATTTAACGCACAAGTCTGATTACAGATATTATAGACAAGACCCTGTCCTAACTGCAATGGCAGATAAAAGTGTTTTAACCTTTCAAACAGAGATGGGGATTCAATCATCTCAATTACTTACTTATTACATATGTCATCTAATATGGCCGTGGCGACAATAGGTGTTGAACGAGAACTGAGACTACCTGAAGAGTCTTAATAAAGATCATCGTTCACAGTTTACAATTACTTACTTGATTGTACAATATTTTGTCATATACGTCCTCACAGATAATATATCCACAGATAATATATCCTTTATCTCGTAAGTCGAAAGGAATAGATAAATAATTAAATGAGCATTTGTACGTGTAATCAGGTTCTAGTTTTTTAAACATAAAAACTTGAAAAGATTAGATAATAGAAAAACTAAAAATCGATAATATAAATTGGGTCGTCTAGCTAATTTAATAATAATACTCTTTATTTCTTCCAATAGAATTCAAAAAGTAGCACGAAACAATACAAACGAACATAGCTAATCAAATACAACATCAATATATAGAAAATATACATTGTAACAACAATTTTATGATAAATAATTGAAAAAGAATATACCTAATGGAAACTATAATCTAACTCGTGGACTTAACGAAATGAATCTTGAGGTTGCGGAAACCAACACTGCTGAAATTGAGTTTTATATAAAACATTCGTTCTAATTTTTAGCACCAAAAGAGTGTAATTAATTCGGCTTATACCACGTGGAACATGGATCTTAAGACAGAATGGAGAGAGCATCTATTATATTATTGACTAATATGAGTAAAAATTTTGCCCTAGTAACTCTCGCCTAGTTTAAAGAGACTATAAATCACGAGGTAAACTCACGTAATCTATGCGACAAGGAGGTTATTCGCTATTGAATTTAAACACAAGATGCAAAATTAGTAATAATAATACCAAACAAACGCACGTTTATATAAACAATCCGTTGCTCCTCCCTTGGCTTACGTGGATAATCTCAATATTAATTACCGATGTATTTGATGATTGCTAATTGGTATTAATGAATGTATGTATGTATCAATTGCCTATACCAAGGATTTCATGGATTTAGGAGTCATATTTGATGCACATCTCCAGTTCACCGACCATATTATGCAGTTTGTGCCTCTGCATCGCGGTCACTAATTTTTCTCAGATATTGTAGAGGGTTTTCCGATATGGCACCGTCCAGAACCCTCTTTCCTACGTTGGTACGCACAAGACTAGAATACAGGTCTATCATTTGGTATACATGCTATATTTACAAACCACTTGCCATGGAAAAGGCACAGAAAAGTCATGAAATACTTATCTTATAGAACCAGTGGTTTGGTTTACCTCGTGGGAAAGGGTTAGGAATCGCTGTTGAACTTCCAAAATTTCCAGAGTTTAACATCTCGAACAGAGTTAGCAAATGCTGAGTTTCTATGTAAACTTGTCCAAAATCGAATTGACTCTTCATGTCTCCTATTAGCGATTGAGTTAAGTGTCAACGTATGTAACACGCTCCAAAGCTACCATCTTAGCCAACAGAACTAGAATGAATATCTTAGTTACAATGCAGCTGACTCGTATGTAGCTTGCCTCATACATTCCTATACGTTTTCTTATAATTTTGATTGCAACTTTGATTAATAACTACTTATGATTATATAATAACTTAAATTGTGTATATACATAGTCAATGGGTGTGTGTTTTTCTGGGTATCGTAGATTTAGATGTAATGTAATTTTCTACCACATCGTACCCTTTATGTATTTGTATTTATCCTATGAAGGGATTCGTCTACTGGACAATAAAGATCATTATTATTATTATTATTAACAGCTTCGTTTTTGGTCTCATATTAGCAGATTCGCCTTACCCGTCTCCGCTTCTAGCATTACAGTCTGAAGGGTTGAACAAGTGGATATTAATAAGTATTTAGCCTACAACGTAGAACACCATATTTCAAAATTTCATTTATTGAATTTAATCTCGTTTTATGTTTAGCCGAATTAGTATTCGCCAAATAATTCTAAGCTCTTTAAGAAATTCTTTGTTTTGGTCTACTTCTCTACGTCACATATTGCTTCGCCATTTGTCGAAAATTTTTTAATCCTCAAATATTTCTTTAGTTTTTGCAACAAATAGTCTGACTGTGATAAATCTATTGTATAGAGTGGGTGGTAGACCAATTCATCATTTTTTGCAGCGCAATCGCTGACTTATATGCAGAAGTATTGTATTTATTTTGTTTATAGTGCAATCACCGACTTGTAAGCAGAAGTATTGTATTTAAAAAAACACCCTCGGCAAGTTTCCGCAACGTGTTTCCTATGTACACGTTCAGAAGAAATGTGTAATGCTTCTGCAATACGCTAGGGTCGATGTTTACGAAAATTGGTTTTCCAAAGCGATACTCATCTTTGATAACTGACTTCCCCCTCTTAAATTCCGCAATCCAGTTCACTTAAGATTTCTAATATGTCAGCAAAAATTTCTTTGCCCTATAACCCTTTATAAAATAAATACTTAATAAGTAACTGAAACTCGATTTTTTCGAAACCTAACTTCTTCTCAGACATGCTGTTTTCAAAAATTCACTGTTTTATCACTATCCAACTTATATAAATCATGCTTTGACAACTTATTTACAAAACGTAATAGTTGTAACTAGAGCAAACTATATTCGTCTTTATCTACTAGAAACTTTCTAAACTAGCTAGATATCAATACCCAGCTACATGTAACGTACTTTACGGGTCTTTAGCAAAGCATATATGAATAATTGTGGCTCTACTTTCTGTTACCCAAATAAAAATATCTCCTGTAGTCCTACGTTCCGCAATGACAAAATATGTACTATTTCTGGTTCGCCATTACAAAGTTTACACCTAATACCTCCTCCATAGAATCTAAAATTAAGTAGATGCTCTTTTAGTGGTGCATGATCATAGCTTGTTCGTACTCAACTAGACCGTCTATGATTTATTTTCTAAGCCTTCGCCTGAATATATTTTCCAACAAGTTCATTGGCTTTAATTCCATGGTATCCTATTCCTCAGATTAACTTTAAATTTTTCTAATTCCCTAGTGAACGTAGTTCTTCGAGGCATTCTCATACAACTCTTGACGTCACTTACAAGGTTGATAAAGGCTTAAGTTAGTATATTTAAAATTTACATAAAACTAATGTAAAAAAGAGACGAGATTATAGTTACAATAATAATAACAGTAATCGTATAATAAATTATATGAAAACTATGATAAATAGTTTAATTATTTTCTCAAACATTAAAAAATTAATTTCATATTCGTTGTAACGTTGTCCTACAATTTTCTTTTGCGAATCTGTATTTAATACTGTACTAAACGTATTCCCTCAAATTTTCAGAACGACGATGCACATGGCGTAGATTATTAAACGCGACTCGCAGACCCGTAACGCCACAACATGCTCATTCGGCCGCCTCGACCGACACAGACTTGACAACAATAGATACTCACGAGCTGTGGATACAAGAAACGGAACCAGCACCGTGTACCATGTCCGCTCTGGGTCAGTTCGGAGCGGAAATGCTAAAATTATCACGAGGATTGGAGGCGGCTTCCAGTAACGTCAGTAAAAACTGTCAGGGCTCCTCCAATCAGAGTAGCGTAAAAAACGAGTAAGTGTAATACACCCTCATCATATTAATATCGATTGGATTTTCTTTAGGAATTATTTACTGTATATACTCCTATAATTTATAATGCCTTTGTACAATGTAAGTATAAAGGGAATCGTTTAAAAAACAAATTAGCTGAAACTAGATAGCAATTCGCTATTTAAAAATATATTTCTTTAATTTATTATTATTCTATAATTACATCTTCTTTAGAAATAACGTATAGTTTAATCTCAGTTGAGGTGTCCGCCATTAAGCTATCTGAATTTGTTAGAGATAAAGAGTTAATTGAGAAAAAATATATCTTACATCAAGACCAATTATTAACCCTGATAAGGTTGAATTTAGTTTAGGTAACTTTTGATAAATTTCCGCTGTTATTTACATATTTGCAATTGGTACAATAGCCTAAAATTATTTTTTGATGTACTACGTATTTACTGTTTATTAAACAGCCCCTTTGAAAGGGGGGTCTTTGAAAAGGATGTCAACCATATATGTAATACAAGTACATGAGAATACAGAGCTTTTTATTTCTGTTCCGTGTTCGAATCAGTTCAGAATAGAAGACCAGTAAAATTTCGTGCAACAATGTCTATTACATCTAGTGCAACCATTGTTTACTCTAACATTGAAATTGTTTCCAAATTAGTTCAAATAAGAAACGACATCAAACGTTATTTTATAAATCTTATTTCACATTCAAAAATACATGAATATCGGTAATAGTGACAAAATTTATTATCAACAGTGCAGACAATGTAAATATATATTTGTATAATAGATATGTTTACATCACTTATTTTGTGAGGTAGCCAACAAAACAGTGTATGATGAATATGATCTAAACACCCATTGATTTATTTGCTTGATGTCATTTTTTAATTTATCATTATCACGAACATAAAGAATTGTCATGATAAACTTGAGTCTCTCTTGGGAAATAGCTTCTGAAATCATAGCATTATTGTGTTCAGAATATGTTTCCTAATACATATCTTTTCACATAAATGTAGCCACTAAGAAGTAAAACAGATGTAAAACACTTCATTTCACCTTCACGCACATCTCCAATTCTGTTGTGTTGTTGAGTATATCTATTGGTAAATTTGACCCTGAGTTCTATTATGTCAAAGTCAAGAAACCTTTCAAAATATTCTGATGGCGTTTTTCCTTATACTGCATTGTATGAAGCAATGGCAATTCAACGTTCGGATTTCCCAAATTTACCTCAATTGTAGATCTCCTAATTGGTAAATTTCCTTTGATCAAGCTTTGCTTCTTTAGATGGTTGCTTTGTTTTTGAAAATGTACGTGTTCTTTTACATCTAACACTGGTTTATGGAGTGCCAACATGAGAATTTTATTAACTTCGATAGAACACATGGCCTTAGTTTGTTAACTGGCAAAGTTGCCATTTATTACAAAAGCAGATGATTTAGTTGGCTTCCAAGGACGTTATCAATTTTGAGATTTTTTCAACTTCAGAATCTTCATCTTTTGCCAAAAAGCTTGTAATTTATTGTCGACAATGAAAAGTAGAAATTTCTTAATTCAAGAAACTATTAAATGTAATTTTATCTTAAATTGAATTAACCAATAGTAAAATAAAAATAAAGTAATATATGTGGAAGACACTTAAATATTTCAAATTATTCTAGTTCAATGACAAAAGCATAAATGTTCATTAAATAATTATTATAAAATTTTAAACAAGTGTCTTCGCTTTAACAACGGTACAGAGTTCATTTAACATTATTTTCTGGTTTTTACATTTAACACTTGCTTGTGAATTAAAAGGTGTCGATACGAGAGTTTTATTGACTTCGATAGAATATATGGACTTAGCTTGTTGACTAGATAATTTTTCATCCATTACAAAAGCAGGTAATTTAGTCGACTTCCAAGGACATAATCAGTATTACGATTTTCCTCATCTCCAAAATCACCATGAATTAAATCCTCTGTTGCATCAATTAGAGATAAAACAACAATGGCTTCTTCATTGCCTTCGATAAAATCTAAAATTTCTGCCAATGTTATACGTTTCCTAGAATAAAACAGAACTATTAAAAGTTGTAACTTTTGAAAATATCATCAATAAAAAGAATTGAAAATAATTTTTAGTAACTAGACACCGTTTCACTATATGCTCATCTAGGAAGGTGCGCCTAAAAAAACTGCTATAGAAACCTGTACTGTAGTAACTCAAATGTTAAAAATATATTTCAGTTGTTTCTAGATTTATATCATACAGTAAAATTTACTAACCTGTCTACTAAAGGGTGCGCCGGTTCATCCAGTTGGAACGAATGATTTCAATTTTCATTCAGGCACTGCGGATACTGTCTAATAATAAATATTAAACCGACGCTTGCTTTGAGTTAAACAAAAATAAATATTCAAAATAATGAAAGATATTGACGATGCATATAAAAAACGACACGTTTTTATTGTTTTTTTGTAGCTCATTTCAATGAAAACCAACACAACATTGTTAATGTTATTAAGATACCGTGTCATCAATTAAATTTATTATTAGAGTAGACCATTAATATTACAACTAAAAACACTTGTGAACACTTTGAATAGCAAATCATATTTTTACAACGGCCAATACAATGTATACTAATTGAGGCTGAATACATAAAGTTTCGGCGAGAATTTGAACTGAACAGTGATCATTTACTACTGAATATAAGCCTTCAGACTAAGATAAAAACAGGTAAATGAAAAGGCAAAGATTGCAATAAATATCCAGAAGATGAAAAACGAAGCAATAAAAAGGAAATATCGGGAAGGGTAGAAATTCAAATAGGTTGATACAAAAAGCTGTGATCTGAAAATACTGAAAATTTGCATAGACTAAAGTCAAATATGAAGCCGAGTGACAGTAACAAACAACTGAAAGAGAACTGAAAAGAAAGAACTACGAGCTGAAGTAAAAGAGAAGAAGCAGTGATAGGAGAGATTTTTGTTAGTCAAGGACGTTATCATACAATGAGTATAGAAAATAAAGCAAAACTGTGGAAAAATAATTGGAGAGGGGGGGAAGAATTTGCCAAGAAAATGGAAGAAGTTTCACAGGAAACTAAAAGCTGTTGTATATACCATGTATTAAAAGTGATCAGAATACGCTGCAATAACTAAAGTATATCGACGATGAGAAAATTAAATTTGTCATTAAGGAAAAAAAAATTATTAATGAACCATGAAACCGTACTTGATGTAGAAGAGACTACTGCTGAGAAAGTAAGAATAGTGGAGGGAGACAAGGACAACGTCGCGGAGAAAATAGAAAGATGGAAAAATTAAGGTGTCCAGAGCTAAAATGGGCAAGGGCTCCAGAAAATGATGGTATAGAATTAGAAATAGTCACAGTGATAAGAGTGGAGAACTTGCGATTGCTGCATCAAACGTTTTGTGTCGCATGAAGAAATAGAAAAATCTCTCGATTGCTATTATCCCAATATATATATATATATATATATATATATATATTAAAGGAGTTGCTATTATCCCGATACATATAAAACGAGGCAATACTAAATGTGGCAACTGGAGGCCTGGCTTGCTCTTGCTGAATCAATTAGGAAAGCTATGCGGAGAAATCCCAGAAAGAAGACTAAGAGAAGTGAAAGAGCAAACATTCACATCACAATTTCAGAGACGATAAAGAAACTCAAAGATTAATCCTCTGGTTTATATGCACTTTGTTAATTTGGAGAAAGTTTTCGATAGTATCCGCAGGGACTGGATTTGCGATATGCTAAAGAAAAAATGACTAGAACCAAATTTAATAGATGCAATTAGAACAATCTATACGAATTTGCAGAAATATCGTAAGAACTAAATTCAGGTTAGTAAAGATGTGAGACGAAGACGAATTCTCAGCCCGTTACTATTCATAACTCTAATGGATAAGTTAAAAAGTGGAAATAGATGGGAGCACATTTGGAAGTGGAAAGACTGGAACTAGTAAGAAAAGAAAATGGAACTACATTAGAGAAATTGATTCATGAGTGGAGCAGAGTTTTCAAAGAAAGTAAATTAAATAAGAACATATGTAGAACAAATCTAATGATAGTTTCAAAAATAAAAAACAATTTGCCGAAAGAAAGGGGATACAGCCAGTGGACCTGTTTAAATATCTGGGATTAAAGCCTAGCTACGATGAGAGGTTAGAATACAAAATTAATAGTTGTATAAGTAGTACCCCGAAAACTTATTACGCGCTAGGGAAGTCTATATTTAGGAAAAAAAGAGATTACAAAGGTAACGAAAGTTTTAAATAGAACTTGTACACATTAGAACAAATATTTATTAATCCTTACAATAACTTCATCTATGTATTTACTTCATTGAACAAAAATAGAATGCTTTGAAAGAAACAGTTGTTAATATTACTCGGATCGTTTGTCATATAAAAGATATTATTAAGCCCTTTCTTAGGTCTGGAGGTAATCTCCATATTGATAGACTTATTGGATAATTCAATAAACTCCTCATAAACGGACTAAATTTATTTAGACGAAGTAACGGTGTAGAATAATTACCAAAAATTTACATTTGAAATTGGATCAACAACATCACTGTGCTTAGTGTGAAATATGTACAGCGGTCGTGAAGAAGGTAAATTCATTAGTATAAGATCAAAGAAGCGCTATCAACACTAGAGGATAATAAGATTAAGTTTCTAGACGAATAAATAAAATGATAACTAGAAAATTCATTAGTGCATTCAAGAAAACAAATTCATTAAAGTAACAATCTCGTTTAGTACAAAAAATAGCCTAGACAACTTGCTTTATTAACGGTGTTACCGATTTTTTCTTTATATATATATATATATATATATATATCTTTATATTTCACAGGGCACCTTAAATAATAATAATGATAAAAATGGGCCTGGGATGATGTAATAATTGATTATATTTTAACACAATACGCCGGCTAGCAAACTGTATTAAACATATGACTTAATTACCTAAAGATGTTACTTTCTTTATAAGTAATAATTTTCGATTTAGATTACGAAGGGCTTGCATACATATACATATAAACACCCCTTTTATTTAAATAGCGGAAAGATAAAATATTTACGCGTTCAACTGGAATCAGAATCGCTTTAGGAGAACTTTCTCATAAATATTGTAGTAAGGAAGAAAATAGAACAAAATTAACAACATTATATATACAATTTTGTTACCTTATCTCGCACTTATCTTATTCCACTGCAGGTAGTCTCCGCTTTGGACTTTCTTTTCCCCAATGCGTTGATTCGCACTCCTAATTATTCACTCTTGAATAGTTTTAAACAATGCTTATCGATCTCCATTTGTAGGAACCGTTATATGTATATGTGTGTGTATATTTAAAAATATTTTAAATATTTCAAAGGGAACCAATTTTACAACTGTGTATACATATATATATATTCGAGGGTCAACAAGTAGTGAGAATGAAAAAGAAAAACGAATTTTTTAAATACAAAATAATTTTTATTTTTCAATGTATTCTCCTAAAAGAGCAATACATTAATTCCAACCGTGCTCCAACGCCCTTATGCCATCTCTAAAATGCGATTCCGGAAGGCTTGCAAAATACTCATTTACGAAGATGATAAGCTCGTCGTTAGACGAAAATTTCTTTCCACCTAGTGCCGTTTTCAACTTTGGAAAAAGGTGGAAGTCGGAAGGGCTAGATCCGGCGAATGAGGCGCATGCGGTACTAACTGAAAATGCAACTCGTGGATTTTGGACATCGCAACTGTGCTGGTATGCGAGGGAGCGTTGTCTTGGTGAAACAGAATCTTTTTCTTTACCATTCCTGACCGTTTAGCACGAATCTCAACATTTAATTTTTGTAGAAGTTCTGCATAATATTGTACGTTTGTTGTGGCACCTTTTTGAAGGTAACGAAAGAGCGAAATGCCCTTCGAATCCCAAAAAATTGATGCCATCACCTTGTTTGCCGATAAAGTGGTTTTCGCTTTCTTTGGAGGTGTAGACCACGTTCTAACCATTGTTTTGACTGTTGTTTAGTTTCGGGTGTACTGTAGTGTATCCAAGTTTCATCGCAAGTAACAAATCGCCTACAAAAATCAACCGAATTCCGTTTATAAAGGTCCAAACACTCATTGGAAATGCGCAAACGAGTGAACTTTTGATCTGTCGTAAGCAATCGCGGCACCCATCCTGCCGAAAGCTTGGAAAGACCCAATTCTTTTGTTAAAATGTATTGTACGCGTTCTGTTGAAATGTTTACCATGTCTGCTATCTCTCTCACTTTGAGTCGTCGATCTTGCGTAATAATATTGTATTATGGATTTTTATAATCATTTCCTTAGAAGTCACGATTTTGGGTGCTCCAGAGCGCGCTTTATCAACACAACTTGTTCTACCACGAATAAATTCATTTACCCATCAACTTATTGTGGCGGATGATGGAGCAGATTCACTTAATACTTCCCGTAACTCATCTTTTATTTCTGTAGCTTTCATACACTTAATTACGAAGTATTTATTCACCGCACGATACTCTGCTTTTTCCATTTTAACAAAACGACGTGATGCTTCTTTTTCAATCAGCTGTCAAAAATAAACTAATCAACCGATTTATCTAAATATCGGAATGTAAACATGTAAATAGGCAACCTAAATTACAGTACATTTGTTTTACCAATTAGAGCGCCACCTATGTGTCATTCTCACTACTTGTCAAGCTATCCTCGTATCTTATTCCACTGCAGATAGTCTCCGCTTTGGACTTTCTTTTCCCCAATGCGTTGATTCGAACTCCTAATTATTCGCTCTTGAATAGTTTTAAACAATGCTTATCGATCTCCACTTGTATATATATATATATATATATATATATATATATATATATATACATATACATATATACATATATACATATATATATACATATATATATATATATATATATAATATTTATTTTTGATAAATTTAATAAAGTAGTTATTAAAGTAACCTATGGTTTTATTTATCTGCATGTTGTGTTAACTGGATGCTAGACCTGCCTTATTCAAAAGAATCCCTGATCAGCCCTTTTAAAACATATTACAAAAAAATACAATTAATTAATTATTTTACTGTGCAAGAATATTTATCTCATCAGGTAGGTTTTATTCTTAAAATGTATTAATACACCCTAGATCTGCTACACAGATCTAAACGGAGCAATATGTATATCTACCCAAATTAATATTTTAGTAAAATTCCACCTTAAATTTCCTGGGTTCATTGCAAATTCACAAATGAAATTTACTATGCGAAAATGTAGATAAAAGTCAGGTAACTACCAAAATTGTGTAAAATAAAAATTACGGTATTCCGTAATTTTCAAATCAAAAGTAAATTTCAGGTATTTTATGTAATAAATATTTATATAATACATTAAACGGAATTATTATTCCATGTTTTATGAATATGTATAACTAGTTCAATATACATACATATGTATATGTATGTGTGTACTAGCTGGTTCCTGTCAAAGATTAAATTTCTCTGTAATGGGGGTAAAACAAGTCGTAGTCGCTACGGTTACTAGGATCACGCAGAAATTGAGTTGTGATATAGGTCTGAAATTCTATTTGAGCGAAATCTATCTGGCTTACCGGAGACATCTCGAGATGTGCAGTATTTGCTGGACTTAATTTGAAAGCATGAATGTCATTATTTTAGTCATGTCTATAACTAACGAACAGTAAAACGCATAATACATCTAATTCCAGAATATATGTACATTAAACAAAAAAATTACAATAAATAAAATTACATACATATAATTATGAGCCTTTACAATGCGAAACTGAAAAATGTTACTGTTTTCTACGTCGCATGTATAATAAAAAAATTTTGGAAAAAATTTCCTACTCTCCCAGGCATGTGTCTTATCCTTCGACCAGGGAAAACGGTGATGTTCAAATCTACTCATATATCATAAAATGTATAATCTATTCCCATAATGCAATTTATAGTGTGTTAGTAGAGACGAATATCACAATACAAGAGTATACGATTTTAATTTTCCTGAACATCGACTGGCATTGATAGAAAAGAAAGAGTACAATTGCATAAAATTCGACAACCACCTACCTCAATATTAAAAATATTATATAATATATATATTATATAATATTGATAGTTTAAATAAATAGAAACAGGTCTTTAAAATATTATGACCTGAAAAGATTTTTAGATTTACAATAAAACTTCGAATCTTTTAGATTATTTTGTATTTAGTTTTGTCAAATTAGTTCAGCTGCTTTTTTTTCTAGCTGTGGTTATCTTTTCTATTCCTTTTCTCTGGACGTTTTCTTATTGTAAATTAATGTAGATTACAAATTTGCGAGAAAAATTATTGTTATTGTCACCATAGGCATGATATCTAGTGCACAGGATTATAACAGTTTTTCCAATAAGAGTGATATGGTTTCTTTAAAAAAAAAACACACTTATTGTTAAGAAAATTCATAAGTTTTTTATTTAATGTGAAGTACAATCGATACAATTAAATTCTAAATAAAACGTCATTCAAATGGCCTCCACGGCTTCTTCTGCAAGAACGAATTCGATGAACCCAATTTTCGAGCACTTTTTCCACTAAATCTAGTCGTATGTCATGAATGGCACGTTAAATATTGACTTGTAAAGCTTCAAGAGAGTCTGGTTTATTTCGATAGATCAATGACTAATGGTGTTAAATCACAACTTCTTGGAGGCCATTCAATAACACAATTTCTTGAAATAATCGAATCTCCAAACTTTTCTCGCAATAATTCTATTGTTGCATTTGCTGTGTGGCACGTAGCCCCGTCTTATTGGAACCAAATGTTGTCAAGATCAACTTCTTCCAATGTCGGCCATAAAAAGTTGGTTATCATCAATCTATACCGCTCTCCATTGACAGTAACGGTGTTACCAGCTTCATTTTGAAAGAAGTACGGACCGATGATTCCACCATACCAAAAACCACACCAAACTGTCAATTTAGGTGAATGTAATGGTTTTTCATAAATAATTTGTGGATTTTCTTCGCACCAGAATCGACAGTTTTGTTTATTTACCACACCATCCAGATGAAAGTGAGCCTCATCAGAGAAGATGAATTTCTTAAAAAAATCGTTATCGTTTTCAAGTTGTTCCAAGGCAAAATCAGCAAATTCACGACGTTTACGGTGGTCCAATGGCTTCAGTTCTTGAGTGAGAACAATTTTATAGGGATGCAAACCCAAATCATTTCTCAAAATCCGCCAGGTTGTGGTTTGAGACAGTCGCAATTGTTGAGAACGTCTTGGAATCGACAAATTACGGTCTTCAGTAACACTTGCCTGAATAGCAGCAATATTTGCATTACTTCCAGCGGTTCTTTGTCTTATTGGCACTTGAAAATTATGTAAAGAAAATGTAACCTCAAAATTTTTAACAATTCGACGAATAGAGAGCACACTTGTACGATTATTACGACCATAAAATGGCAAAACGCACGAAAAGTTGCAGTTGGAGAACGATTATTTTGATAAAAAAACTGAATAATTTGTAAACGTTGTTCTTGCGTATATCTCTCCATGATGAAATTGTAAACACTACTGAATACAATGAAAAACAAATGACAGATCATGACATATTACGAATGGCCGAAATGTCACTTCAAAATCATATCATCCCTATTGGAAAACCTTATACGAGGGAGCGTTTTTATATTCGCGGAATGGGGGACAAGGGGTGGAAATAAAAAAACCAAATTATTTTTCTTTTTCAATATATTCACCTGCACGACGGATACATTTTTCACATCTTTCAATTAATTTATTTATACCCTCATAAAAAAATGATTTCTCTTTATCTGCAAAATACGCCGAAACTGCCTCCTTGACTTCATATCATCGGCAGTAAATTTTTTACCCCGCAGCTCTTTTTTCATTTTCGGAAACAGGTAATAATCACTCGAGGCCAGGTCTGGGCTGTAGGGTGGGTGATTCACAATTTCGAAGCCCACCTTACGCAGGGCAGCTAACGCAACGCAGCTCTTGTGGACGGGCGCGTTGTCGTGCAAAAGCAGAACACCTTTTGTCAATTTTCCCCGTCTTTTCTCTTTAATGGCCTTTTTTAGTTGCTCTAATATTGAAGCGTAATATTCTCCGGTTATAGAAACACCTTTATCTTTATAATCGATCAACAATATTCCTTCCGAGTCCCAAAATACCGTTGCCATGAGTTTCCCAGCTGATTGTGACACTTTAAATTTCTTGGGAGGTGCTGTGCCCTTTTTATGCCACTGCATGGAGTCTTGTTTGGACTCAGGTTCATAATGATGAACCCAAGTTTCGTCTCCAGTAACAATTCCACTCAATACACCATCCTTGTCTTCATTACAGAGGTCGAAAAATGCACGCGAACACTCTACGCGCTGTTGTTTTTGCGGCAGCGCCAGCATTCTCGGCACCCATCTTGCGCTGACCTTAGACATGCCAAGGTGATCGTGTAGGATTTTAAAAATTGTTGTATCGGATACTCCAACCATTTCTGCGAGTTGTTTCTTCTTTAGTCGAGCATCTTCGAGTACAATTTGTTCAACTTTTTGGATAAGTGCTGGAGTGGTCTCCTCAATGCTCCTGCCCGGCCTCGGGTCGTCTTCAAGGGATTCCCTTCCTTGTTTAAATAAACTATGCCACTTGTACACCATGGGTTTTCCTGGACAAGAGTCGCCGTAAACCAATGACATCTCATTCATTATGGTCGCGACTGATTTTCCTTGCCTGGTAAGGAACTTTATAACGGCACGATATTCGATTTTTTCCATATTTCACTTTTCACTTCTGATTATGTTACTTGGTTGACGATAGCTCAAAGACTAACTGTCTAATAACAATGAAACTTCGTATTTATACTAATCATGAGTCGCTGCACAGGCCACGCCCCCAATGCGCCTACTCACCCCTCTATAACCCGGTCATTCCGCGAATATAAAAACGCTCCCTCGTAGTTGTAAAAATTCACTAATCTTAATACATACATTACTATAAAGTTAAATAACTATACAAATAACAAAGCCATAGGCAATCTTTTAACAATTTTAACGTAACTTTGTTCTAGTGATCATGACGTCACTTTTCTTTGTTAGTTTATGTTTTCGATTAATACCTTTTTGGATTAAAGAAGCATTCTGAAAGTGGAAAATATATCTTCTTATAAAAAATGAAATAAAATTATGTTAATGTGTAAGTACACATTTATCTTTTATGTGAATGATTTACATATATAATTTTAAGACAATTAATAATAGTTTAAATACACAAAAATTAAGATGTGGGTTTTCAACCACACACTAAGAAAGTCATACTATGTTACGTATAAATACATGACTGTGTCATTCATAATTCTCGTTACCTTTTGATTGCAAAATTTACATCAACGAGATTCGATAATCAATGCATAGAATCAATAAAATTCAACCATTCCTTAACAATTCAAGACCCTGTGTACAAGACTGTACAAAAAATAGCAAACCAGCATTTGTTATGCACTACAGCCGGTAATTTCTTAAATAAATTCGAAAATAAAAGAAACATGATGGCAGTATATTGCATGCATGCAGGTTATAATTTATATGTAACAGCGGAGAATTTAGATCGCTCGTACGTTCAAATTCTGGAATTGAAAATTTATTGAATCTCTTGATATCTATTGGACGTTTCGTATTAATTCAGAAACGGATGGATTATATACAATGAGCTTTGGCACACATAAAACGCAAATAACGAACAACTGTGATTTGCGGCCCTTTGCACAATCAACGCCGAGCTCGTCTTGGATTACTGCATTACACATATAAGCGCGCGTAAATTCTCGAAACCCTGTAATAAAAAGCTTCCTGTTAATTGGAACTCCCGGTAGGAGAAAATCTAATTTTTTACTAAGGTATTTCTGTTCTGTTTATATATTATAACAATTATAATTTATATATATAAATTTACATCGCTTTCACAGTATACTTACTACTGATCCTTTCTTTATATATGCCTTCATATTTTGTTGGGCGCTTTAAATAATAGAAATAATAATAATAAAAATACAAGGACCTGGGGGATGCAACAATTTATTATATTCTAATACAATACACAGGCTAGCAAACTGAATTAAACATATGACCTTACAGTTACATGAAGATGCTACTTCCTTTATAAATAATAAGAACTATTCAAATTACGAAGGGGATAAAGATAAAATATTTACGCGTTCAATGAGCCTTAGGAGAACTTTCTTATTAATAATAAGGAAGAAAACAACAAAATTAACATTACATATATAGTAAATATATGCACTTATTTTGTCCAACCTAAGGTAAATTCCGCTTCGGACATTCTGTTCCCGAATGCGTTGATTCGCAGTCCTGATTATTCGTTCTTGAATAGTTTTAAATGATGCTTGCATGTTAAAAAGATTACCAATTGATCAGTGCGAGTTTCTTTCGTCTTAAGACGTAGTGAAGTTTGTTCACCTGTGATGGTCTGGTTGATTGGTAGCAATCCAAAATACATTATTCCTTTAAAATTCCATTATACGCACAACACTAAATTTTTATAACCCATGTTCACCTTCGCCGATGATTGCAGAGTATCATCTTTGTTTAACCATTAGAGTCGCCTATTAATATTTACTTAGTACAGCCATTTATTTTAAAAACGGTCAACAGTTTCGAAGTGACAAAATCTTTGCTTCACCCACTTTCGAAGCTTCTAACCTTACCAAGCAATCACAACTGATTATAAATGTTTTTTATTGATTTTAAATGTTTTTTTAAACAATCATCAAATGATACCTTGTATAATTACTTCTTGGGAAATAAAGGCATATTATTATTATTATTATTATATAACGAGGTCTTGTTGCGTTAATCGAAGATTTTGAACCAAAAGGATTTGTATCGCTTGTCGATCAGAATTAGGATTATTTTCATTTAATAATCGAATAAAAAGCTTCTTTCACGAATTTCTTTAAACTTACGTTGATATTTTCGATTGCTGCAATAATACCCTCGCCAAGCACACTGAAAATGTTTTCTCCTCTTCCTGAACCGGAACTCATGAAGCGTTCAGTGTATAATTTTCTATCCATTCGCCATTTTCTCGTGCCTCATAGACAGCAGAAGAACGACCGTCTTTTACTTTGATTTTGGAAGACCATAAGAAAGTATAGTATTAAAGTCGCTGAAAGCGAGCATAGCCGAATTCTTCTTCTTTCTTTAACCTGAACAAATGACTATGGTATTTCAGTTTTATTTTACCGGTAATGGTTACAGAATGATGGTCGTAAAGCTTTCTAGCAGTGTCAGTTGATGTAAAAAGAGTGTAAACTTCAGAGCATTTAGAAATAATAGCCTCAAACAGATGATTGAATCGTGCAAAATGATCCTTTTTTCGTCGTTCTGCTCTGGTGTCTCTATTATAAAATCCGATACAATTTATTAAAAAACCAAGCCTCGCTTATTATAGCACGAAAAAAGAGATTCCTGTATTTTTGTCGAAAAGTTATTTTGTACTAATAGCATAAATATTTATTACACCATCATAGTAGGACACACCAGAAGAAGCTCTAATTTCGATTAAAGTATCTCTGGTATAGGATGGCCGCACTTTAGTTTTTCCTACATCTTCATAATTAGCCTTGCATATTTTAAACTAAAATTTTCCTGTTTATGAATGTAACTATAGAGTTAAAAATATCTTCCGTGAAAAACAAAGCCCATGCTTCAATCTCACTTCCCACATTAGGAGTAGATCCTTTATTTCCAGAAAGATGTATAACTAAATTTCAAGCAATATTTCGATTTGAATTTTTTTCTGTTCTCCTTTACTAGGTAATTACTTGAACCTTTTACCACGCTGTTTAGTTGATATATTTTCGATTTGCAAATATATGTTGTCTTTGTTTACGTCACTACAATTTGTAGATTGTCCTTCATCATTTTGTACTGCTATTTCTTGTTCTATATTTTCACATTCTACCAATGTTGTTCGTTACAGGAATACCACTTCGACATTTTACTTCTATTTTTTATTGATAGGAACAAATTAAAATTTTTTTCATCGTTAGAACTGCCTTGAAATATCTGATTTGACGTCTGCTTCTAAATCAAATAAGTTTTCAACGATCGCCTCAGGTTTTTTGTGAGTACGTGGACTAGAAGAGCTATATGTCATGCTGATCGCTAGAAAAACACCTTAACCATATAAAATATAATATAATACAGATTGGTAGAAAAGTTTTGAAAGCAAAAATGAAACAATGTGAATTTTTAAATGAAATTAGTTTTTTTATTCAATGTAATTTCCCTCAATTTCAATACATTTATTCCAATGATCCTCCAATAATTTTATACCATCTCTGTAATGATTTTCTAGAAGCTCTGCAAGATACTGTTCTACGGCTGAAATAGCTTCTTCATTCGATGGAAAACGCTTTCCACGAACGAATTGTTTCAAGTTTTTGAAGAGGTAGTAATCACTCGGAGCCAAATCTAGTGAATACGGTGGCTGCTCAAGCAATTCGTACTTTAATTCATTCAATTTAGTCATCGTCAAAACACTTTTGTGTAAAGGCGCATTGTCTTGATGAAAATTTATTTTTTTTTTCGCTAAACCAGATCTTTTTTCACGAATTTTTACATCCAGTTGATCTAAAAGGTTACAATAATACTCTGAGTTAATTGTTTTACCTTTTTCAAGATAATCAATCAATAAAATTCCTTTTGCATCCGAAAACACTGATGCTATAACCTTTTTTGCCGATCGTCCTGACTTCACGTCTTTTGGAGTTGAACAACCAACCGTAGTCCACTGTAATCGTTCTTGTTTCAATTTAGGATCATGGTGGTCCAAGTCTTATCCATAATTATAAAACGACGCAAGAAATCGGTTTTATTCCGCTTGAAACGCACCAAGTTACGCTGAGAAATTTGTTTTCGGTCCAGTTTTTGTTGAATTGTTAACGAATGCGGCACTAACTTTCCAAATAGCTTTTTCATATGTAATTCTTCATGTAAAATATGGAGTACTCGTTCGTCTGAGATGCCTATGGTATTAGCAATTTCACGCTTAGTCAAATTCGGATCTTCACTAACCATATTATATACCTGCTCAATGATTTCTGCTGTTGTTGCAGTTTTTGGTCGTCCACTACGTGGTTCATCTTCAACGCTTGTACGACCATGTTTAAACTCTGAAACCCATCGATGTACTGTTGGAAATGAAGGAGCACATTCCTTTAACACGTTCACCATTTTTTTATGAATCTCTGTTGCTGATAAACCTTCCAAAACAAAGAATTTTATCACAGCGCGATATTCAGTTTTTTCCATTGTTAAAAAATACACCAACACGTCTAATTCAAAAGGATTGCTAACAATGAATGAATTGACAGATCGAGATAAAATTTTTAGTGTGTTCATATGACACAAAATGGCGTATGAATTTTGATTCCTCTACTGCTTAATAGGTGTCGCTTTCAAAACTTTTCTACCAACCGTAGTAATTAAACACAATCCTACCTAATTAGATGACAATACAAACTTGTCATTAATACTACCCAGGAGCACACCTGTACCCAAAACAGTGTGACTGCAATGATTGCATCAAATCAACTGACGTGTATATATATTAGCAGGAATAAAAATTTTGTGCTGCTATCAGTCGAAAAATGGCAAATTTCAAGAAAGACTAGGGTACATTTGTATCCTGAGTAATATCCCAGGCTTAATATATCTTGAAGAAACAGGCAGAATGAACAGTGAAATATCGTGAAGTGACACCGGACGTGAAAATCTACCTAATTTTATTTTGATAGTTATTTTAAAGGATTGCCAACTAGAAAAATAAATAAGATTTCTTGTTAATGCTGCCCTCTTTCACCAGGCTCATTAATTACTGATTCGGTCTCGTATAATCATTTCATTCAGTTTAAACTTTTTTTTCTCTCTATAAATACGTATTTTTTTTCGTACATTTACAAAGCATTTAACCTTGACATATTGCGTAATCGTTCATAGAAACTCTGTTTTCAAAATAAGAAAAGCAACAGCGATAAATGTTATTTTCGGAAAGAATGCCGTTTATAATGCGAACAATAAATTGAAACTCACTTGGTTAGAATTTTGTTTTGAAACAAAGGAAAACGCATAGGGAACATCGCATAGAGCATAACACTGTGTAACTCTAAGCCCTTTAGAAATTCCGTTGGTGCGACATAAAAAATTAAACACCCGTGAATTCTCGCCAAATGGATGTACTTAAAAATTTAGGAACCTGGTTTTTTAATTTATTACACTTAGATCGTATGAAATATCATGTTCTTCATTTTTAATAAGCTCGCTATATATACTTTTTTGTATTTGTTTTCCCTAAAAGACGCTAAAAGTATTCGTCTGTGTAATAAATGAAAAATAAATGTGCAGAACAAATAAAGCTTTGAGAAAATACAGATGTAACCTTGTTACCTGTTTCAAAATATAGTAATATTCAAACATAATCATGGTGAAATTTGTTTCGACATAGATACTGTATTTTTATTGTAAAGAAAAACAACAAAATCCTTACTTTAAATTACGAATAATTTAAAAGGAAGATAATATATGCTGTGTCATATGAAAGCTGACAACATCTCTAAATAACATAACACAACAACAAAAGACGAGTACTACAATCAAATCAAAATTTAATTAATAGTCATGTAAAAACTTTAACGTCAGACGAGGATAGCGAATATTTACTACATTAAGTCGCCAGAAATTTAAAGAGATCAATTCCCCATGTAGCAGCCATAAGAAAATCGAATGGAAATTGAGCTCAGGATAATAAGCAAAATTCGAAGCATTTGCATAACACTGTGAAAGTACGTTTAAACCCAATGGAATAATAATAATATTCTTTATTGTCCAATAGAATAAACCATTTATAGGACAAATCCAATACAGTAAGTACAATAAAGCAAAAAAAAACTTAATTAGATATATGAGCAAACTAAAACATACAGATAATATATAATTACAAAATTTTGAAAAAATAGGAGCCGAAGTGGACCAACACCTGATTCAAGGGATTATTTCCCAAAGAAGGGATCAGGACACATCCTATTAGCGTTCCGGCATATATGAGCTAGCGGTGCAGCCAAAAGAATATTAGTCCTAGCTCTCGGACTAACAAACGAGTCGCAAGATGTAGTGGCATGAGATGGTACCAGTAAACAAACCTGAGCCAACAATAATGGGGCATCTACGCCACTATTAACCAAGTTAATAAGAAACTTGACACTTGCTACATCCCTTCGGCAAGACAAGGATTGGAAGTTATGCCTTTCCAGTAGGCGCCCTCATAATCTACTTCGTGTGGGTATGTACCATCAAGACGGTCGGATAAATATTCCAAAAATCTTTTCTTGATTCCCTCCAGAAAAAGACGCTGATAAATATAGCGAGGATACCAGACCACCGAGGCATACTCCAGCTTAGTGCGAACAAATGCATAATAAATAGCCTTGAGAGCGTCAATATTTTTGAACTGCCGATAAGAACGCACCAAGGAACCCAGAACTCGAGATGCCAAAACACAGACCGCAGTCATGTGATCTGTGAACTCCAATCTTGAATCAAACAAGACCCCAAGATCTATAAATAATAAACAGTAACGTGGTACTACATGGTATTCAAAATAACGGTAACGAAGAAATGAGGCCGGTTATACCAAAAGAGGTCTTAGGTGTAATTAAAAACAATGTTAACCATAAAAAGGCCCCAGGGCTTGATTTAATTACAGTTGGAATCTTGAAACAACTATCCAAGCATGCCATTTTTTAGCTTACACAATTTTTTAATGCATCTTTTATTTAGTCATGTTGAAGAAGTAGTAATAATGCAGAAACCAAGTAAACCTCCAAACGTAGCTGCATCATGTATACTGATTTCCATTATTACAGATTATTTCTAAATTACTAGGGAAACTATTATTGAAAAGATTTAAACCTATAATTAAACAAAAATTACAATTAACCAATTCGGATTTAGACAAAAAACATTCCACCATAAACCCAATACACCGAATCACAAATGTTATAGAAAGAGCATTCGAAAAAAACACATATATTCAACTATTTTCTTAGATATGACTCAAGCGTTTGATAAACTCTGGCACGAGGGCCTTATCTGAAAATTGAACAATCTATTACCGAGATCATATGTATAACTCTTGATCTCTAATAGATTTTTTGAGTAAAAGTAAAGCTGTTGGTCTTCCTCAGAGAGGTGTCCTTGGACCACTTCTATATTTGTATATTCGCTCTATACAGCTGATCTATCAGATCTTGAATATGTAACAGTAGATATGTTCGCTGATGATACGGCCATTTTAATAGTAGGTAATGGAATATAAGAAACTACAAATAACCTGTAAAAAGCCTGTGACGGCATTTATGACTGGAAAAAAATAAAATAACGCAAAATAAGACTTAATGAGCTAAAATCAACTCATATCAATTTTACCAATAAAATCATAAAAATGTAACACATATCAGTATAAATGGTAATATTATGCCTTACAAGAACACAGCCTGTCTGGGTATGACGCTCGATGTTAAACTTAAATGGAAAGAATACATTAAAAAAAAGATCTGAGTTGTATCTCAAATATGAACGTCTTTATTAAATATTGGGACGTCATTTTAAACTTCCAATACACAACAAAGCTTTGATTTGAGTTTTAGGCAATATTGTTAATGCACCGTGGTACATTCGAAATATTGACAGAACTTTTTAACGAATAACTGAAGGACATTTTCTACATCTAATTTCATAATGGCAATTCGTATAAAAGTATTTTCAACTGCTGCACAACTGCTTAAAAATATTTACCTTATTAAAGCTCTACAACGTAAAGAAATTTGCTTAAACGTTTATAATGAAAATTTATAAAAATTACAGGAGCGTAAATACGTATTTAAAAATCTATTCAGAATTAATGACCGACATATTTAAATGAACTTTTCTTGATTACTATATGCCTTTATAATTTTCGACATGTACGTATTTGGAGAATTAACGAACCGACAGAGCTCATTATAATTAAATAGCGAGTCAGATGCTCTTTAAAGCACCCGTCGTTGTATATATCACAATACAACAAAGACTTCAATTACTTCTAATCAGATAAATTTATAATACACGGTTATCTAAGAAATTTTCAATTAAATTCTGTATCGCCATCAACTTATTCGTCCATATTTTTTACCATTCAAATCCGCATTAATGAAATACAGGTAATCGAATATTTTATTTCATAAAATTTTGTAATATTTATAATATTTTAGCTACAACTACGATCTTGGATTGCTATTGCTTCAATTCTCACTACGAGAGTTGGGTCAGTAGCGTATGCTTGTTAGAAGTTCAAGGGATTTGGCAGATGTATAGTCGGGGAACCGTCAGTCAGCTGTCGTTCTTCGGGGGCGAGTATATACACCATTTATAGGATTGTTTTTACTGTGTTAGGAATTTTGTACAGTTCAATTACACAATTATGAACATCGAAAAAGCTACCATCAGTTTACAAAGTAAAAAAGTTTATCAGCGAATTTACAGATTTAATATATGATGGAGCTAAAATAATTTGTTAAATTCGTCACAAAGCTTTCATGTGCCTGAATAAAATTGTCTAAAAAAAAACACGGACAGTGCACTGCATGAGAATATAAAAATGGCATTGAATTGAATAGCCAATTTTATTCGATTTAGTGTATGTAATCCACTACTTCATTTATTAGATAATGAATCATTTTGCTCTTTCTGAAATAAGCGCCCAAAATGATAATTACCTAGTCGGAAAATTTACGAAACAATACAGTGTGCGATGAAATTGACACAACATTAAAGAAAAAACAAACTCTTGTTATCTGTGGACGACTCAAATGGTCATCAAAAAAATTCTATTCTAAATGTTATAGTAGCTGAGTAATGATCAGTTTCAATTTTACAAGCCATTAAAAGACTAGAAATGTGGAATACAGGAAGGAGGCACTAAATGCAATTGAGGAATTTTAAATTTCAAAAACTAACTGATATTGTTCATGATTGATGGTGCCTATTGTCCGCACACCTTCGTCTCTACGGATGAATAATTGTTTTGCTATATGTACGCGCTTCACAATTTCACTCACTCTCAAGTACACTCAAGTGCACATCATAAACGGAGACGATATACAAAACAGATGCAAAAAATGCAGATAAATGAACTATTATATGTAAAATTCACGTTTTAAATCTTGTGAAACAACATATTGGACGTGTTACCCAGTTGTAGATGACTTAATAGCGCATAGAAAAGTAATCTTTCTGAAATCCTCAGAACGTATATGCGAATTTCACAGACAATGTCCCAACATCCCTTAACTAACTAGAAACATTAACAA
The DNA here is from genome assembly GCA_031893035.1 of Dermolepida albohirtum. Classification (NCBI taxonomy): domain Eukaryota; kingdom Metazoa; phylum Arthropoda; class Insecta; order Coleoptera; family Scarabaeidae; genus Dermolepida; species Dermolepida albohirtum. Next base: position 136,312 of record JAVIWB010001585.1, on the reverse strand, counting down.
TTTGCTACATTCTAATGCATAGCATAATTAACTGTATAACCTTGTATTAAATTTAGCTTTAAACAGTTGCATTTGCTTTATTAGTCATGTAGACAAGGAATCGTGTAGCGGCAGATAGTACCAGAAGCAGCTGCTCGCATACTGTAATATTACCAATCTGTAAAAAGTAACAAGAAAAGTATAAAGCGTAAAATTGTTAGAGAAACTTTAGTATGCGATGTAGAATAAATATATACAATATATAAATTAAATACAGAGTATTTCAAAAAGAATATACATATTACAAAGTATTATTTTGTCGAAACTATCGATCGATGCGCCTCGGCTCGGCTATTGGAGAAACGAATACATAGTCTAGTTTATTTAATAGCCGCTAGATGTCAGTTGTCTTCTGCTTTTCTTGGTAACCGTCATATGTTTAATATGGCTACTCTGCAGCAGAAATCATTTTGTGTTCTCGAGCTTGTGAAGTGCAATTCCGTGATTACAGTGCAAAGACGTTTCAGGTTAAGCTACCAAATTGATCCTCCGAATGGATTTAATATTCGCAGATGGTATCGACAGTTTGTAGATACAAGATGTGTATGTAAAGGAAAGAGTCCTGGCCGCCATCGTGTTTCTGAACAAAATGATGCACGAATTCAAACTGCTTTCCAACGTAATCCTTCAAAATCAACTCGTCGTGCCAGTTGGGAGTTACAACTGCCTACAACAACAATTTGGCGTGTTTTGAGACGTCGGTTGTTTATGAAGCCGTACAGTTACAATTGTTACAAGCTCTGCGTCCTGATGACAAACGGAAACGTATAGCAATTTATAACGAGATTCATGATGCTATTGACAATGATAACACTTTCGTTAGTGGTCTAGTAAACAAACACAATGTTCGAATTTTAAGTCTACGAGGCTGCACGAAAACAACTTCATTTTTCAACAAGACGGGACACCTCCTCACTGGAGTCGCTAAGTGCGTGAATATTTGAACGAAACTCTACCTAACCGCTGGATTGGTTGTCAAGGAGCTGGCGACTTAGCATGCCTCAGCTGGGCTCCACTGTCACCGAATTCGATACCCTGTGACTTCTTCCTGTGAGGTTTCGTTAAAGACAACGTTTATGTACCACCACTCCCACAGAACCTGAAAGAGTTGAAGAAGCGGATCCGTACTGCTATAACATTAGTGACGAAGGACATGCTTGCCCGAGTATGGGAGGAATTTGAGTATTGATGTGATATTGTTCGTGTCGCTGATGGAGGACATATCGAATATCTGTAATCTGAACTTGAGAGGTTCGTAAATATGTGTGTATAGTTTCATATTCGTATGTTTTAAAGTTTAATAAATATATGCATTCGAAATACGTATATTCTTTTTGAAACAGCCTGTATACTTAGACAAAATTATATAAGTGTCACAATGTATTTATATTAGGATCTCTGGTCTAATAATTACTATAACACATTACATTTGGAAAACACAAATTAAGCAGCATCTTTTCTTAAATAAAATTAAAATGAAAATATATACAGAAAATAAAAATATTCTCTTCAAAAAATTGCACGTTCTATTACAAATTTCGAAGGAGAATACGCTAAAATAATAAAACAATTTTTTGCCAAAAAATTCGTTCTCTTGCCTAGTCTCACTAATTACTGATCTGTCTTCGTATTTTATTAGTATGTAGTATTTTTTTAAATATTCAGTATAATGAATAAATTATATTCGCCAACTTAATTCTGTTCAGTTGAAATCAATTTGAGTAGTATCAACAAGACATAAAAAGGTTACAGATCAAACATGCGAAAATAATATACATTCTCCTGTTATATCCAGTATGTAATTACAGACGTATATGGAATTCTTGTTGACGTTCCCGCCATAGACATATAGCAATCTGACAGCAACAACTGAAACTATCTAGATTGTAATTAATACCACGTACAACACAAAAGACGTATCATCATGTAGAAAATTATCACTGCAAATACAAACACGTTCAAGTTTCCAATTTTACATACTGGCAAGGATATAGTTACGTTCATTTTTCTAATAATAAAAAAAAAATTTTCAGAAAATAAAGATATTTGACTTAGTTTTCGCTGCCAATTTAAAAAAATTGTTTAAAAAAAAAGAATTTTCATAATTTCGTTTTAAAGTAAAAGAGAAGAGCGTTCTTAAATAATTGTATACACACATCTGATTCTTTTAATAACCAAAAATTACAATTAGTTTTTAAGTAAAGGGTGTTTCAAATTGCGTGGTTTTTTGAAGAATAAATAAAATATAGATGGCGCACTGAATCTGTCTGGGCATGTGGACATTTAAAAAATGTGATGTATGACATTTATAAAATTTGCTTCGTACTCGGTACAACAATGAGTTCAAATTGTTGAATTATTTTATGAAAACCAGCGTTCTGTGAAAAGAGTTTTTAGAAAATTACATTAGTTTTATGATTTACATAATCGTCCGTCTGAAAACACTATTGGTCGAGTTATTAAAAAATGTCAAGGGATCGGTTCCGTGGAAGATCAAAAAAGTGAAAAATACAGTCGTAATGGTCGTTCACAAGAAAACATTGGTTTGGTTCGTGAAAGTGTTGCAGAAGATCCTGAAATGTCCATTAGACAACAACTTGGACTTAGTGGATCAACAACAAGGCGTATTTTACACAAGAATTTAGCTCTGAATACATATAAGGTTCAAATAACACAGGAACTGAAGCCATTAGATCATTTAAAACGTCGTTCATTTGTCAATTTCATCAATGAACAACCAGCTGATTTTTCTCCTATGCATCCTAAACAAGTTACTGTTTGGTGTGCTTTATGATCAAGTGGTGTAATTGGACCTTACTTCTTTGAAAATGCTGCTGGTGAAGCTGTAACTGTCAATTGTGATCGATATCGATAACTGAATTTTTGTAGCCTGAATTAATGAATGTTGATCTAGTGGATATATGGTTTCAACAAGATGGCGCTACACCTCACTTTGCACACAAATCAATTGATTTATTGAGAGAAAAATTTCCTGGACGTGTAATCTCAAGAAACGGTGATGTTAATTGGCCATCAAAATTATGTGATTTGACACCGTTAGACTATTTTCCTTGGGATTATGTGAAAAATCAGGTTTATAAAAACAATCCACAATCAATTCCTGCTTTGAAAGATGCAATTACTCGTGTCATTGGTGAGATAGAGTCCAAAATTTCAACAAAAGAGTGGACGCCTGTGGAGTTGCAAGGGGAAGCCATTTGGTAGATATTATTTTTCGCATATAAATGTCATAACTGATACTTCAGTTACCAATTAAAAAGTTTTTGAAAGCGAATGCAAATTATGTATTTTATTTATTCTTTAAAAAAACCGCGAAATTTGTAACACCCTTTATTATTGAATTGTAGTGAATTACCATGCTATATATCAGGAGAACAATATTAAGTGTCCGTAGTTAGCAATATCGTTGTACAATTAGCTAGACCTTTTACACCTTCTAACGTATGTCATTTCTGACTGATGGAAACGATTCAACATAATAATCTATGTGTTATTCAATTGATAATTCAATAATACAGGGCGTTTTATATTTTTATTAAGACACTTTTCTTTTTATTTTACAAGTTACATTTGTACCATTATCATAATATTTATTTGAAGTTATTCCCAGTATTTTGTAATTAATTTTCGTAACATTAAGTCTATGCTTTGCCTTTTTCCAGCGTTTTTTCTTTTACTTCTCTTCCCTGTGACGTCGCGATAATAGCAGCATAAAAGATAATAGTCTCGGCATTTCGTCCTCTCTATCGATTACTAACTTCGTACGGTTAAGAAGTCTACCATCTGTCACGCCGTTAAAGGTTCAATTCGGATGCAGATTTTGCATAATTATTTAAGTGAAGATATTACTTAACAATGTTCGTGTTGCAAAATATTATTCCGATCGATTAATTTATCGACTTACAGTCGGACAGAGTCAAACAAATTGATAAACCGTGAAGACATGGACAGAATTCCATTTCAACTAGGCAGTGTCTTACTGGAAGGACAATTTACTCTCATTAATTAATCCTTAAAACAAACCGCGAGGTACGTAATTTTAAACCTTATATTACATAGTAGCATAATATTGGTTTGTCCTTTTTTATATGTTGATATAGGGTTCCTCCCTCCCTACCATTGTTTGCATCTAATTACTTAATGGACTAGATTCTTTCTTCTTTATGAAGATCCCGTTTCCATTTGATAAAGAAGACGAAACTTTACCTGCTTACTTAAGATTTAAAGGAAACCATCTGGCACCTGCACCTCGTGTAAAGATACTAGAGGATTGTAATTTAGCCAAGGATCAATCATTTTTCGTAATTATATCATTTACATAGTTTATTGTTATTTATATTTAGATCATTAGATGGTGGAGATTATTATTTAGTTTACATTATAAGCAATCGTTCAGTCTTATTACGGCCTAGTTTGCGAGCTATTAGATCCTATAATGTTACCTATATACCACAGTTTTAGTTTGATGGCTAGCTGGTTGAACGAAAGGTAATTATACAAACATTTGTTCAAACATTATACACATTGAATCGCTTTAAATAATTATTGCCTCTTTAGCCAGTCGCTTAAGATCGAAGTTGGACGCTTGGTTTACAGCTCCGATTTAATTAATTAAGGGCTCTTTAATAAGAATTACTTTAGATATTTAACAGCCCCAATTTAATTAAGGGCTTATTAATAGACTGTTCCCTATATAAATATTACTTACAAAATTTTATAACTCTAATTTAGTTGATAACTCTAATTTACTTGCTAGTAAATTGCTCATTATTTAAGTATTACTTTCACAAATTTGATAGCTCCAATTTAATTAATTAAGTGCTCTTTAGTCAATCGTCTGTATGACAGGCGACGACTTACTTCTCCAAAGGTGGAAACAAAATAGAAGGACCAAAATATCCGGGATATACATACATTTATGCTTAATAGCATGACATTCGACGGAAAAAAAGAGACGGAGAAAAATGTAAATTGCAGGCACATTATTGCAATAAAATTCGAAGCTTTACCTTCCAAGATTCGGCAGTGTCCAGGGAAACATCAACCGACTCTCTGCAAATTGCTTTAAAGCTTACACTGTTTCTTTGACGAAATTTTTTAAATATCTAGATATGAGGACGTTTTTATTTCTAGCTTTAAAACCATTTGTAAACTACTTGGCTAATTTCCAAACCTTTAGTTTTAGAAAATTTTCTCTCTTATAAAAATATAAACCAGCTGCTTTTTCTGTACACAATTGCTATCCGCAATGTGGTGCTCAATAATCTTTTTTAATACCCCAGCATTAACAATGTTTTGGTGGTAATATTTCTCACAAATTTACTGCATATCCAACGACAGCTTTCAACACATTTGTTTATGCGTTTGCCTATATTCCTATTTTATAAAAAAATTAATTCTTTTGCAGAATTAATTTTACATTGCCCAATAATTACAACTTTTGCCTATTAAATTAAAGTTAAACGTGTGTTCATTTAATATTTTTCTTGCTGAAAAACCGTCTAAACCTTATCGAAGAAATAAAATAGGAAACACGGAGAAATATATTCCCCCCATTTCAAGTCATGCATTTATGAAAATGAAAGAAGGGTACGCGCCTTTCTCTAATGTAACGATGAAAGACGATGAGTAAAAGTCCTTTTATCAGTACACTGAAAAACAGTTTTTATCGCGATCTCACTGTCATACATCATGTTGACAACCGTTCTAATTCATGTAGATTTTCACGAACTCGACCAGGCGTTAAGTGCGTAATTAATGAACTCTGATTATTTCTGAAACATTATTCCAGAATTAATAATGTATTGTTCTTCTGTTCGTGTTTCGCTTTTAATATGATTATATTAAGGTGTATTTGTGAGTTATGTCTTGACGGAATTTATTTTTGGAAAGAGGGAGAAATCTAATAGGATTAAATTAAATAATACTTTAAGAAAAACGATTCCCAAATATTAAATTTAATCTAGCATCCCTGTAATATACTTGCACATACGCTATCGCTCATGAGTATTTGATCACCCTTGTTTCAGTACAGTTTCTATAGAGAAGTTGTAATTATGTAATTTATTTCTGTAGTACGAAATAGTTTCATAGTAAACATTGAAATCTATAAAAGCTTATTCAAAAATAATTATGCCATTACCCTATTATTCACAATGAATGTTAATATCCTAATAAAGCTCCAGGTAGAATAATTGCACTTAAGGGATTAGATCTCCAAATTCTTGGAAATTTTCTATTGTTATGATTTTATTTTAAGGTAGGGTGTTATTGTAAACTATTAAGTATTTATACTTGGGTATTTGGGCAAAATTACAGTTAGTTTTTGTGCGGTGCTCATAGTGATAACAACGTGTGTTTCGAAGAAGTTCAATCGGTTAGAAATGCCTAAACGGAAAGAATTGAGTGTAAAAACACAATCGTTTATAATCGCATACCATAAAAGTGGCAAAAGCAACCGCGAAATTTCCACAGAACTTAAATTAAGTCAGTCCACCGTGGGTTATATCATCAAAAAACACCGCGAATGTGGAAGTGTGTTGAGCAGAACTCGAAAAGGCAGACCAAGGCCAACAACCTCAGCAGAAGGTCTTGCAATGGTGGTAACAAACAAGAGAAATAGACGAAAAACAGGCCCAGAAATCACAGCAGAAATGAATGCTGTTTGTCGAAAACCCATAAGTGTTTCCACAGTTAAACGGCCATTAAAACAAGCTGCCTGTCATGGACGAGGGATGCAATTTTTACAGGTAAATCGGTGAAATCACAAACTTTAAATTAAAAGGAAACGTTAAAAGTCTAAATAAGAAATTCAAGGATGTTGTCCGAAATTAGAAAATAGTTTTGATATAAATAGGAATAGAAAAGTGCACTGGCGAAAGTAGTTTTGAATACACTAAGAAAATTTTAACTTTCATCTGACCAGAGACAATGTGTAATATAGGCCATTCCCTTAAAGAAGTGTGCGAAAGACTTTTACATGTGACACATACAGTTCATGCTTTATATTTTGTAGCACAAAGTATTCGACAATGTTATCCAGAGATGGATGCATTAATTTCAAAAACCAAGAGTGTTTTTGAAATCTCTCAAACGAATTCGAGAATGCCACAGATGGTGCCCCAGTATTCCTGGGCCACCAGAGCCAATTCTCACACGTTGAAAAACATGGTTGAAAGGGACTTTCTGTTATTGCGAGGATTTCCAACAAATAAAATCTGTAGTTCTACGATTCAAACCTAAGGAAACTGCAGCAATTAAGGAAAGTCAAAGAAGATTTGAAAATATTTCCGTTGAAACCGATTTAAAACAAATTTACGACAATTATGAAAGCTTATTTGACTCGATAGAAAAATGTCAAAACTCTAGGTTGCCGTTAGTGAAGTCAATGCAAATTGTGAACGATCTACACGCATTGCTATGTACTGCAGGAGACATAAAAAACTTATTGTGTTATAGAAAAAATTGTGAGTGTTATAAACGAAGATTTCAATTTTACCAGATTAAGAAAAATTTGTGATGGTACGTGTACAGATCCGTTATACATTTTTAATGACAAATTTAATTATGCATGTATTACATCTGTAAATGTCGAGCGGTCACTATCTCTCCGAGACAAATGTGAAACCTTACGTCATGCTGCAGACATTTCGTCAGTCTTATACATTTCGGGCTTTCGCGCTACGCAATACAGCTGAGCATAATATACGTTTGTTATTTATAAAACAAAGCATAAGTGGTATAAATAACGGATATATCACAATGTTGTTTTGTCCGTACACTCGCCTTGTTACGATTCTAGCCCGTGGAAAAAATATCCCAACTCTAATCATTACGAACAGAGCTTCTACTTCAGGTACTTAACGAAAAATCAATACTTCATTTGCACAATTTACACTAACGTAAACAATAAATGTTTTATGAGCTGTGTGCCATAAACCCTTGAGATTTTTTTACATTCATCAATACAGCACCTTGTGAACACATGAATAACTTAAATATAGTCAATAAATAATAACTAATAAGCAGAGTGCATTATGTAAATTATAAATTTTCAAGTAAATTTGTCACGAATATAATATGATGTCGGCAAAAGCAATAGGTAATATTGAAATTTATTATTAATTCATATGCGCATTCTAGTTTGCTATATTCATATCCAACCAATGTTAGTGTTATGTGTGTGGTGTTTTGTAGTAATTGTTCTGTCAAGTCTATTAAGCGAATCGACCTTACTTGTCGGCGCGTCAGCATGGGTTTATGAGCGGGAGATCTACGGTGACGAACCTTGCGGAAATGGCACAATATCTGTGTGATGCTGTGGATCAGCGAAAGCAGGTTGACGTTATTTATACGGATTTTTCTAAAGCTTTCGACTCTATCGACCATAACCTGCTTTTGGCCAAACTTGATCGTATCGGTTTTTGTCCTGGGCTTTTGCAACTGGTCTCTTCCTACATAATGGACAGACGTGCTTATATTTTTTATAATGGCTACTCATCGAGCTCCTTTCCAGTTCCTTCGGGTGTACCACAAGGATCGAATCTTGGCCCTTTACTCTTCAATATTTATATTGACGACCTTTTATGTAAGTTGAACTGTGAGTGTTTGTGCTATGCGGATGATTTAAAAATCTATAACATTGTCAACATGGAGGCTGACTGTATTAGATTGCAGACGAACCTTCGGATAGTAGACGAATGGTGTGCATTGAACCATATTTCTTTGAACATTAATAAGTGCTCAGTAGTTTCCTACTGTAAATGTAGCCAACCTCATATTTACAATTATACGGCCGGATCTGGGCCGATAACAAGAGTGTCGAGGGTGCAAGATTTAGGAGTGCTTTTTGATTCGCGGCTTACATTTGCTGGGCATATTTCCTCAATATGCTTATCTGCATCGAGGTCGCTTGGCTTTGTGATTAGATCCTGCCGTGGTTTTAATAATATCCAAGCTATTAAATCTGTATACTTTGCGCTAGTGCGGAACAAGTTGGAATACGCATCATTGGTTTGGTTTCCATGTTATCTCCATCTCGATTTGTGTATAGAGCGTGTTCAGCGACGATTTCTAAAATATTTATCTTTTAGGGTAAGTAGTCATTACCCTGACCGTGGGGTTGACTACACAAGCTTGTTGGATCAGCACGACTTTCGGTCTCTATCTAATCGACGCAATATGTACAGTGCAAGATTTATGCACAATCTATTAACAAACACAATTGACAGTGCAGCATTATTCAAGTGCGTTAATTTTCATGTGCCGGGCCATGATACCCATTCTAGTAGCTTGTTGGAGATTCCTAGGGCGAGAACTAATGTTTTAGCTAGGTCACCGATTGGTCATATGTCACGGAATTTTATGCAATTTTATGATGACCCGTTTCATTGACTTGAATTCTTATTTTATTATGTATGGTATACCATTTTTGTTTAGTTCATTTTTTTTTATGTTTACATGTATATATATATATATATATATATATATATATATATATTTTTTTTTTCTCTCTTTCTTTTGTATGGATTATTTATTGTGTTTACTTAGGGTATGGCAATCTGCATTTATTTATTTTCTATGGTTGTTCATATTTTGTCCTGTTAATGGTGTTTCACTGTTGGACAATAAAGTTTTCTTATTATTATTATTATTATTATTATTATCTAATTCTATGTTTGACCATTTTATGAGACCAAATGAGTACATGAGAAGTAGGTTTCTATATGTGTTAACTGCTTTACCTTTACTTTTAGCATGTAACTGGGTATTAAAAACCGTTTGTAAGCGTTTTATAAAATGTTTATTTTAATTACTGTATGATTAATGATGGACTTTGTGCTATGCCAAGATATTTTTATGTTTCTTCTTGTTTAAGTCCTCCTATTATACCTGTTTATATACTATATCCTCCTTGTTGTTATTGTTATTATTATTGTTATTAACATATATAATAGAACCTAGTTTGTTTATAGATTAATTCAAAAAGTTAATACATAGGTAACTTGCCATCTTTCATAAAAATGTAAAATAAAGCTTATTATAATATGAGATATTGAAAGTGCTTATCACGTTCTACCCCGAAATATAAGCTCAGACTATTTTTTGTTATGAAGTAATTCAATCCTGGGTGAAGAGAATACATATATATTTTCATTAACGTAATGCAACCTGATAAGAAAAATTCTCTCCATTATTTTTTGTACATCACAATTTCGGGATTTAGAAAATATACACAGGTTCTATTTTGTTATTATTTTTAATGGTACTCTACTTTTGCTTTTAATCTTAATACTATGTTATGAAAAGATTTATTATTTAAAAGAGCACGTACTTAAAAATTGTGGCAAAAATATAGTTCAAACCCATTAGATATCTTTCAATAATCTGATACGTTTAAAAAAATATTGGAAAAATAAAAACGACCTTGGAAAATGGAACTGTTTTCTTTTATCCTCATATAAGTTTGTAAATATCGTATATTGGAATTACTATGCATTCAAGGACACAAAACAAGCATTATAAATCATCGTTTTTTCACCATAAAGTAGACTAAAAATTTCAAACTCTCATTATTAGTATATATATATATAACATTGAGATTTTAACAATTAATCTATCTCTTTTACACCCTAAAAAAATTTCTAATTATTTCTGTTTAGCAATGGAAAACAAAGACTTCGTCTTTAGAACAATAACAAATTGTAGGCAGTCGTAAAGTCTACAATAATTGGTGGCTTGTTCCTAATCAAAATACAGTTGTTTTTCGATTTATTCTAGCATAAATTACCTATATACAAATTCGCTAACATTGCTTTGTCTGAGTACATACAACTTCCAGTTTGATTTTTAGTTAATCCCAAATCCATCTCTGGTTTGTTAACTTTTCCAATGGCTTTAATACCACAGTACCTTGACACCTCATTAAATTCTATCTTGTTTCTTTCAGGTATTCTCATATCATTCTCAATGTAATCTCTTGAACGGGCTTTGAGCCCTTTCTGGATCTCTGAACATATTCGAATCTACCGTACAAGTACATAGCTATATTTACCATATGGTTTTGGAGAACGTAAATATGCCCCAATACCTCCGACATTTTCCGTCCCGCGCGTATATTAGGTTTATCGTTGTTATATGATTTGTGGTTTAAGATTACTTGAAATGGCCATCGGACCTATTCTGTTGTGACTTTTGCAGATCTATTGTGACCCTCGTGTCTCTCCGAAGTGCTTTGCTTTCTTAACATATTTTTATTGAAATCAGCCTTAAACAGGACTTCTTATCTGCTACTGTGCATTTTGTTAATCTATTCACTTAAGCGGCCCTCATTCAAGTGATGCCCTTTAAGTATGCAGCCCATCTGCATACCTTATATGTTTCCCTCTTCACCATGAATCACTAAGTAAAATGGTGACATCTCGAGGAGTGGTTCAATAGTTGTAGTTGGTGTGGTCCCCATTGCTCTCATCATATCTAACAAAGCAAGTCTTTGCACCTTTTTTCAATTTGATCGTTGCTCTTGTCTATCGGGTCTTTGACAGAGATGCCACACCATATGAAAGAACAGCTCTGAGAGCAAAAACCACCATAGAATTACTATCCACTTGTGTTAATGCAACAGACCTTCAGGTGGACGACAAACTCTATTAATAAAAGTTTGGTATGGCCATGGGCTCTCTGCTATCCCCAATAATAAGTAATACCTATATGGAAAAATTTTAACGAATAACAGTGAATGCATATGATCTCAAACTAAAGACATGACTCAGATATCTTGACGACACTTTTGCCATATGGCCGCATGGGGAAAATACGCTAGACGGCTTCCTACAACATCTAAACAATGTAGATGATTCCATTACGTTCACAATGGAAATGGACGTAGACAACAAAATTTCGTTCCTGGATCTCCATCCTCACAATGTTTAAATTGAAGTAACCAAATACTTGTATAGCAGAGCACGAAGCATATGCACGGATGAACAAGATAAGATGGAAGAGGTTGAAATCATGACCAACACCCTAAAATTAAATAGCTACATAGAACAAGTTTGATACCAAACAAGGAATTGGATAACACGCGTCGAAGATCATAAACATCCATAAGAAAATGTGCATACAATGGTAATTACATACGTCAAGGGTCTATCAGAAATGATCAGCAGAATAGGTAACGGCTATAAAGTTATAACAGCTATAAAAACCATAGGCACAAACAAGTTGATGCTAATGGAAACAAAGCCCGACAACAAGAATCAAAGAACAAAAATTAGTGTTTATAGAATATTATGCGGATGCAGATGACTATATATAGTAAAGACAAGCAAAGTCCTCAAGGTTAGAATTAATACCCATCAAAAAATGGTTTGATAAGAGGAAAGAGATAATCGCATCTGACCCAATATCCTTGGGAAGAAGGACATTGGATTACATGGAACAAAAATCCTGACAAAAGAAGACTGTTGCTACTAAACGAAAGCTAATAAAAACAGCATGCATGGCCACAACAACAAATGTCATAGGTACACAAAGCCTTGAGATTAAAGATATCTGGCTCCCTATGATTCGAGAAAATAACTCAAAAACCAAACCATAAGTAATTCGTGTCAATACGGTATAAATCTATGTATGCACGAAAAAGATGGTTACTACTCATACACCGGTAACATACAAAAATAGTTTCTGTCGCCCAGATTAGTGATGAAATGTGTGAACTATAAAAATTCGAAATATTGAGACCGAGTTCAAACCACACACATGACATTTTTAAGCGATTATCAAAAAATGAGGAACGAGCATACAAGGCAGATTAATTACCAGCTATAGTGATGAGTTCGGAAAGAAAAACAACGGTCTTTATCAAGACTACCCTGAAAACGACAGCAAAATATCGGTCGAAACGTCGGAAAACTTAAATTCAACAAACGATAGCAAGAGTCCAAGCAACTCGAATACAATTGAACGTCGAGTAGTACACATTACGAGATACGCAAAATCGATTATCCCTAATCAAGTAATGTTTTATTGTGAAACATGTAAATTGAACATTTTATCTAAAGCACCAGTTCCATTAATGTTAAGAAATTATAATATTTTTTTTAATTTAAATAAACTGTTACTAGTCGTTATAGACTAACCTACAATTTTGCTCTATAGTCTTAAAAACTAGGTGCTCGTCCAAGAAGTCCCCGGTGGAACATCTCAGTTCATTTAGTTCAACGCTTTTATTAACCCGTTATACACAAAGTCACTATGCTCTGCTTTTTCACTGTCACTACGCACTACACAGTTCCAATTGTTTGATCCTCTTAAGCCTTCTGTTCAAGTCGTTGATATCTAGAAGCTGCAATATTTCGGTATTTACATGGTTGTGAAGCCTTCCCTCGTACTTTTCTGCAAACCTCTTGATTTCTTCTCTAACAGGTGGTATTTGTAGATCTCTGTGAATATGATCATTGCGATAATACCATGGAGCGTCCACAATACCTCGCAGTACCTTGTTTTGGAATACTTGAATTTTGTCTATGTTGCTTTTGGCTGCACACCCCCAGACCTGGATTCCGTATGTCCAGAGAGGTTTTAGAACTTGATTGTATAGTAACAATTTATTATGAAGAAATTATAATATGTGACAAAAAAGAATCATCCAGAAAACAATATCGAATATTTCAAATGCTATAATAATATAAAATCGTCTACAAACATAAAAGATAGTTTGAATTTGACCACCTATTGCATTACCTTTCACTTTTGATAATATAAAATATAACGTTTAGTTCATTAAAGTACTCAACCAACAAACAATCAATACAGAAATTGACTTTATAATGAAACATGTAATTGTTCAGTGGTAGCGGCAATTGGATGTGCAATTACGAGCAACAGAACACCGAAAATAAAATTTGTTTATTCACTTCGTGAGGTACGAACATTTTCACGCGCACGGAACGAGAGTTGATTTATTTACTCATGATTTTTGATATTTCAATTACAGCCCAATCGTCCAAAATAAACGGCGCAAATTGTGTAATTACAAATAAACAGCGCCGTTGCACAGAATTTGAAACAAATTGAGAAGAAGTGATAGATATGTATGTATTAGTTTGATCACAAATTGTTTCATTTGGTATGCGTTTTAGGATAATTGGAAATAAACCCGCATTACAAAAAAAATACATTATACCCTAACAGTAATCGTTCGTGATGTTTTTCCTTATATTGAAGTCACTACGAAATAAATTACTACTAAAATAAATGGAAGTTTCTTATGAAAAGAATTTAACTAATACGTGACATACATAAAATGAGAATTAAGTTAGCTATAGAGTTTAGTAAATCTGCACTTGTAAAACAATTGCACATGATTGTCAAATTGTTCGTATAAACATAAAAGAAGTTTTGTCTCTGATATGTTTGTATGTAATGCAATGTACGTCTTCGTTCGGAGATATTCGCTTATATTACGGAATCTTGTACGTTGTATAGAAGCCGCTACGTAGGTCTAAAAAACAACCATTATCTGTCACAGTACATAAGTTTATATGTAAGTGCCCGGATTGAATGTACGATAACGCAAAAGTGAAACGCTTAGTTTATAATATATAGGATGACTACAAGAAAACACGTAGATCAGTGGATAACACACAAGAAAACACTGGCGTACGATCGAATGAATAATTTCTATTGCATTTATGTTCTACACCGATGGTATGGCAATCTATTCGGTACTTAAACAACGAAGCATTTTACTCATTCTGTATTTTTGTACCATCTGCTCGCGAACGTATTGCAAATAGAATTTAATCAAAGTTGGAAAATAATAATTTTTATTATGTATGGGCTAAACGATAAATTGTAAATAAATTCTATTGTTTAGGTCATAGTTCGTACCACGAAACAACTTAAAGCGTCACCTTCAATTTTGCTAGCTTCCAGAAGAGTACATGAATGTGCTGCCAAAGTCATTTCAAAACTGGTGTTAAATACATTGAAAAATTTTAAACTTTCTAAAAACTAATTTTTAATGTTTATGACTGATTACGACGCAAAAATGCGTTCTGAAGGTCGGTCCCTTAAAGACGACTGTGGTAACTTCTTACATATTACGCGTAAAAACCATGTTTTACATCTTGTGGCAGAAACAATTCAACGCTATCCAGAGGTAAATGGTTGGACGCGCACACGCACACAAAATTAGTGCTCCTGAAATATCCTAAACGTATTCGAGAATTCCACAAGTGATGTTTCGATATATCCGAACCTCCACGGCCGATTATTACACGCTGGGGAACATAGTTAAAACCAAATTTTCTTATTTTCCGCATTTCCAAAAGACTAAGTATGTAGTTTTGCAATTCTGTCCTAAACAGCAACTGCCATCGAGGAAAGTTAAAAGGAATTCCAAGATGCTGAAGATTATTTTTTTTTAATATCCCATTCAATTTAAAATCTATTCACATCGGAACAATAAGTAAATATTTTAACTAACCATTTAGACGTGTAGGAAACTAACCCAGTGGTTATTTCCTATTGAGTCATAGTTACAATACAACTATTTACAATTTGAGATTACACAAGTATTAACATATTTACATTACAATTATGTATATCACTAATGAAAGAAAAGAACATATTAATGCGCTAGATTAAAGTCTAACACCTCTAGTTTAAGGTGCACTATTTTGGAATCTATAAACTAAATCGTAAGGAGTGTACCGTTTAAGTCTGCGCCTTATAATACGTTGCAGTGCTAGGTTTTTAGCAAGATTATTTGGGTGTATTACGAGTCTGTTCATATAATTCTCACTTATGTATGTTCTTAATTTCTTGTTTAACCGAAGTTACATTCAAATCACGAGCAATTGAACTATTTGAAACGAACCATGGAGCGCCGCTGACTACTTGAAGAGTTTTTGCTTGAAATCTTTCGAGAATTTCGATATTCGAATTTGAGCCCCAGAGCTGAGCTCTATACGTCCAAACTGGCTTGAGGATAAATCTGTACGCCAAGATCTTGTTTTCAAGAGATAACTTGGATTTGTGACCAATAATCCAATAAATTTTATGTAGTATGAGACCCAACTGCTTCCTTTTAGCAAAGATGTGCTTTTTCCACGTTAATCTACGGTCCAGGTGTTTTCCGAGATATTTTACGTCTTCTCGTTGGGATACTTCCTTACCATTTAATCTCACTGGTGGGCAAATTCCTAGTCTGTTTGTGAAAGTTACGTGCACAGACTTCGTTTCATTGACTCTTATTCTCCATAATTTTAACCATTCCTGTATACTATCTACGTTAGATTGAAGGAGCTGGGATGCTATCTGAGGATCTTTGTGCGATGTGTCGTCAGCAAATGTAGCTATTAAAGCGATGTTCGATGTGGGTAAGACGTGTATACTGAATAAAAAAGAGGCCCGAGAACACTCCCCTGCGGAACTCCAGCGTTTATGGGGTGAAATGATGAGTATTCATTGTGGAATTTAACAAAGAATTGGCGGTCTTGTAAATAGGATTTAAGAATGAGGAAGAAATTTAGGGATAAGAGCTTTCTAATCTTATACAACAATCCAGTGTGCCAAACCTTATCGAAAGCCTGGCTCACCTTCACGAATAGAGCGAAACAGTACGATTTATCCTCTAAGCATTGCATAATTTTATTGGTGACTCGATGTACCTGTTCTATAGCGGCGTGTGACGTTCAGGAATTATGTGCTGGTCTTTAGGGATCGTTTCTAATTTAATTTTTAAAATCTTTTCCAGTATTTTAGATATAACAGGCAGCAAGCTTATAGGCCTATACGAAGTAATATTTTCAGATGGTTTGCCAGGTTTGGGGATTAAAATAATCTCTGCCACTTTTCATTGGATTGGAAAATAACCCAGCCTAAGAACTGCATTATATATAAATGTAATTAATGCAACTGCACATGGTGGTAGTTCCAGGAGTACTTTAGCATTTATCATGTCGTATCCTGGTGACTTTTTGAAATTGAGTTCTTTAATTGCTTTCGTAACCTCCTTTCTGGATATTCTTGTTGAAGGCGATTATTATACGCTGGGGAACATAGTTAAAACCAAATTTTATTATTTTCCGCATTTCCAAAAGACTAAGTATGTAGTTTTGCAATTCTGTCCTAAACAGCAACTGCCATCGAGGAAAGTTAAAAGGAATTCCAAGATGCTGAAGTTGAGACGGATTTATAAATAACTTATAACAATTAAAAAGTAGTAGTTGAAGCAATTTATAAGTTAGAAAAGCCTTCGTTCATTAATGGATTTGCTGTAAATATTAAATACAAACACAGATACAGATTTCATTATATATATATATATATATATATATATATATATATATATATATATATACATCCTTGTATCTGTGTTTGTATCTAATATTTACAGCGAATCGATTAATGAAAACGAAGGCTTTTGTAATTTATAAATTGCTTCAACTATGACATATAAAGCTATTTATTTTATTTTATTTTATTCACCTACTATCAAGCGCACGCCCTTTGTGCGCCAACGATATTCCTCACTCTAATGTTGTGTAACAATTAAGTTAATGTATTCATATTTGTAATATTTATAATATATATAATATAACTTTGCTTAATCATAGGAACTTATATACCTCTCGATGTCGAATTGTGTTAGAATTGAGTTTTCAATTGCTTTCTTCCATACTTCCTTCCTCTTTTTGCTATAGCTTGCTAACACTTTTACATTTTTCCATCTTATTCGATTTTTCTCAGCTGCCTCTCTTCTTTCTTTCCATTTCTTTTGCTTCAAATAATTGTCTAATTAGTCTGTTTCTGATTTTGTTCCATTACGTGGCCTAACCACCTTAGTTAACCTGGTTCGACAAGGACTACGTTAGACATATGTTCAGATACAGATGGCGCAGTACCGTGCAGTACAGATTTTGTAAATAATGAATTTGGATCGACTAGCGATAGCTGGTTGTAGCGGCTATACAAAAGTCTTCGCATTTCTCCAAGAAAATTATAGAAAAACTCATCAAATAAATACGAACCAGACCTTTGCTCTGATACGAGTCATTAGTATTGTTCTAAATAACTTTAAAGGAGATATTTTGGGCTAAAATAGCCACCAAAATTAACTTGTCATTCAATTAGTACCTATAAGCAATACTCTTGTATGAATCACTACATGCGAAATATCTCAAACAAAATGCTTTACATGAAACATTTTTGTTCACAGAACCCTTAGCGAAAGACCAGTGGCCTAAATTACGCAACTATCACAGGGAAGCCATAACAAAGAAAGAGATGTTACACACCAGTAATTCTGCAGCTATTATGTTTAAGCCTTGAAAATGTGAATCAGGAGGAATTGATCCCACAAGAAACCTTAGATTGAGACTGTGACACAGCAACTGGAACGGGGACTTGTATATCATCAACATCAAGTACTTCAACTATAGATGATGCATCAATTGAGAGTACTCTTATTATTAGAAAATAATTAACCGAAGAAAGTGGTCATTCATGGCGAAGGTATCCACGAAAAGGAATTTATATACTTAACCAAAGCGCTTCTAAAATATGAAGACAGGGTCGAATAGTTTCTGATGGTAAAAATGAGGATGAGGATGATCTTCGGCATTTCTTTAATATAATATATGCGCTTGTTAAAAAAATGTCTGCACTAAGCCAACTTAAAATGAGGAGAATAATTTTCAATACAGTATCTGATGAAGAAGAGCAATTGCTAAAATCACGTCCCCAACTGCTACTTATACAAATTAGCAACATTAAGAGCACGTCGACCAATGCTCCTACAATTTTAATGTTCTGCACTGATATATGTAGTTAAATTAGTGTTTGGAGAGTCTGCAAATTAAATTATAAGTATTTTTCAACTTGGAAAATCATCTACCTCAAACAACCAGGAAATTTTTTTAAGTGTAAATACTACTTTTTAAAGTATGTATTACTCGACACCAGCGACAAAAAAATTCTCCATGAGTAGAATATCTTTTAAAAACATCACTTTGCCAGATGCACTTTCGTTACTTCAATAAATTGTAAAGCAATAAGAGTTTATCTACTTTGAAATCAAAATCAGACCTCGAAAACGATATCTTCGTGGCGTACAATTAGCTGCGTCATACACTCAGGCACCTAACGCGTATCTTAGTTATCGACAATTTAGCTTCTACTCTTTTTACACTGCACTGCACTGCGATGTCTACGTCTCAACATATGCCTAGCCCGATGTTTAGATTTTCTCTGAATATCTAGTTTCTAATTTAATCCTTTCTTGTTTTTCCTTCGCTCAAGAAACTCATTTCCATACGTTAATCTACTCTTCTGTTTCGTATGAAATCATTACACCAAATGGGAATATCATTTATGGATGATGGGATGTATTTTATTTTACTTTGCCTAATGACACCATGCTTAAAAATGCTAGATGTTTTGTAAATACTAAAGTAGTCTTACCTCTCGTAGACTATAAAGCAAAAGCAAAAGGTGCATGCTTGAATGGCTTATTAATTTCTTCTAGACAATTTTCCGATTCATGATTCAATCTCCATCTATTGCAGCCATAAAACCATTGTCATGGTCATGGGCAGTATAACGCAATGGTCACCCAATAAAATTACGCAAAGTAGCATAGGCCTATACATTTCATATGGATCAGTGGTTTGGTTTTTCATAAATAATTGAGTATGAAGAAATTATGTGCAAGATTAGTGGAAAATTTATGAACTGTGAACTACAAACACGAACGAGAACGCATTTTAGCCCTTAATTTAGCCACGTTAAGACAGATTTTTAGTGGTAATATGAATCTGAATACATTATTATATAATACATCTGAAGTCAGGCAATAATGGAAACAAAGACTGAAGCTGGTACAATTGCTCTGAAAAAACAAGAACCATATAATGGCTTGGAAAGGTTATGTATGGGTTATGGCTGCTGTCTTTTGCATTTTCAGTAGCCTTCTTCCTATCGATTATCTTCGAGGAGATAAAAAAAATAATTGACGAATACTGTGAATCTCCTTTGTATGCAATAAAAATGTCCCATTTAGAGAAGAAACCAATCTTTTTCTTCAGGATAATGCGCATATTCTGGACTATTTAAATACCAATAATTCACAAATTGCGTTTCGAACTATTTCTCTATATAGCTTATGCGCCACATTTGCCACCCTTAGAATTTTTCCTTCTTCCCAACCTGGAAACTGGCTCAATGGCAAAAGATTGTGTCGAATGAGAATATAATCACTGAAACTACCACGATTCCATAAAGCTTTCTTCCGTGAAAGAACAAAAAGACTTAAATACCGATGGATTAAATATATATATAGAAAATATATTTATGAAATAAAATAATTTCTTGCTAAATAATTTGTTTTTTTTTCTAATCTATTATATTGTGCCTTTTTTCTTTATAATTAATACTTATGATAAACAGCATTAAGTAAGGTTTGTAATTTTTACTAAAGGAAGAGAAAAGGAAATTATTATTATTATATATTACTTTATTTGGTAAAAATTCATAATAAAATTACTTTCAATTTAATAATAATAATATTCGTACTTCCAAAAGAGGTCTAATTGTTGGTAATTCCATTAGCCCGCTTTTAGCAAAGACATTTATACATAAAATCCATAATCACCCGTTGTTTAAGAATTTTCAATGTTGGTAGAGATATACATATTTGCCTATTTTACAAATACTATAACACAAATAGTTTTCTTATTATTATTAACGGTTTGGACCCAAATGTAAATTTTACAACTAAAATAGATGTTAATAATACTTGGTTTCTATATTTAACGATATCTGAAAATAATAATCGTTTAGAATATTCAATTTATCATAAACCTTCCCATGCAGATACTACCATACATAATTCTTCCAGTCACACGTTTACTCAAAAAATTGTCGCGTATAATAGTATGATACACAAATAGTTAACTATATTTCCCTCCTCGCTGGAAATTTTCAAAAAGAATTAAAAATCATAAAACAAATTACAGTTAATAATTGTTATATTAGTGATTTAAATGATAGCTTATTTAATAGACAACAACACAAAAAATCCAACAACTGATATATGCAACTTCCCAAATATCAAGCAAATATAATTTACGTTAAACAACAACACAACATAAACAAATAGTAAGTTACTTAAGAAACATGATTTAGATATTGTTCTTCGAATTAACAATGATCTAGGAAAACTAATTAAAGGCAAAGGCAAAATGAATAAATCCATCAAGTTGGAAGTCTATAACTTCACTTGATTGCTCTAAGATACGGGGGCGGTCCCATAAGTACCCGGCCTGACCTAGAAATGGCGGTAGTTGTTTGAAAAATATCACTGTATTAGAAAGTACACAATCTATAAAGCATTTGTTTCAAGTTTGAAGACACCACGTTGTTTAGTATTTGTTTGGCAGCCATCAATAGTGAACGTTTTCAGTGAATTTGTAAAAATGGAGATAATTGGTCATCGTTACGTGACACAATATTTTTATTTGAAAGGCCTCAGCCCAACCAATATGAAAGCTGAACTGGATTCTACTCCGGCCGAGTTTGCTCCTTCATTTACAACAGCGAAATATTGGGTAGCAGAGTATAAACGAGGCCGAAGTTGTCAAGACGAGCATCGCAGTGGTCGACCTAATGAGATGACCACTTCAGAAGCGGTACTAGATGATCGTCGACTGACGGTGACAGCAAAAACAGTGTCGTGAAGATGTTTCAGTTGAGTATTTAACGTAGTTTCACAGCAACAAAGCAGCATTTTTGCGCTGTCTCATAACCATGGGTGAAACATGGATTCATCACTTCACACCCGAGACAAAAGAACACTCAAAACAATGGACTCAAAAAGGAGAACCGGCTCCAAAGGAGGCGAAGATCGTCTCGTTTGCAGGCAAGGTCATGGCATCGGTTTTTTTGGATGCGCGTGGAACAATTTTCATTGACTATCTTGAAAAAGAAAAAACTATCAGCGGCGAGTATTATGCGAATTTATTGCAAAGTTTCAGCGAAGAAATCAAGCAAAAACGGCCGCATTTAGCTAAGAAGAAAGTGTTGTTTCATCAAGATAATGCACCAGCTCACAAATCCGTTAGTGCAATGGCCAAAATTAATGAATTAAAGTTTGAATTGATACCTCATTCACACTATTCGCCAGATTTAGCCCCCTCGGATTATTTTCTGTTCCAAAACTTGAAAAAATGGCTCAGTGGTCAAAGATTTTCCAACGATTAAGAAACGATGTCGGCAGTTAATGGCTATTTTGAGGAGCAAGACAGTTCTTATTATAAAAAGGGTATCGAACTTATTGAATATCGTTGGGAAAAGTGTATAGAGCTGAAAGGAGATTATGTTGAAAAATAAATATATTTCTTTCCAAAATTTTTGTGTTTTCTTTGATCGGTCGGGTATTTCTGGGACCACACTCGTATATATCACACAAACCTGTAGATCTATGGAGACAAGGATATCAGAACACAAAAGAAGTTTTAATTATAACATAAATGATTCCATCTATGCCGTAATTTAAATACTTGTAATCATTCTTTTAATTAAGATTTAACCATTTTACACACAGAAAATAAATTCATAAAATTATCATTACTTGAAACAATAAAAATAAATACATAAAAAATGTAATAATTTATTAAATAATTAATTACCCCGCTCTTAATTTATTTATCTGGCCGGAATATATTCTACTCTTGTTGAATACCTCTTAGTCCTAAGAAATTATGTTGGTGAAACAACTGTTATTACTTTTAAAATATTTTTTTTTATTTTAAAAGTAGTAACAATTGCTTTTCTATTTACTTTTGTAAATTATTATTTCTTCGAAAATTTTGTTGAAATAATTTTTTATGCATGTATAGAAACCGATTACAAAAATATTGTATACATGTACTAATCACATAAGACTTTAGCTCTTTTTAATATTTTATATGCATACATATATTATTACATGTCGTTATTTATGTACGTATGCTTTATTAGTATTTTCTGTGATATCAGTAAAGTAGATTTGGTTTTTCAAAATTAAAATAATGAGCATAATAACAAATACAAAAAGGATAGTCTTGATTAATAATTTTGTATCAAATAAATCAAGTATTGATAACCGACACGGTAAATATGAATTCGTATATTTTAGGATCCTTTGTGTTCTCAGTCCTAGACAGTTAAGATTGATCACAATGTATTTGTCAAGGCATTGATACATCCAATCCTCAACTTCATTGTAGACAGTCATGTGGACGATGTATTGAAAGTAGATTATGTTTCAGTTAGAAATAAAATATCTTTAATTTATTTCATTTAAAAAGCCGTTTCAATTCAAGATATATGAGGGTAACTAGAAAAAAAATAGCATTGACAGAAACTAATTTTGCTTTTCCCAGTAACGTTCAAGAGGGGCAATGTTTTCTATTTCTACATCAAATTTAACTTCAATTTGTTCATTGTTTCATGCTTTGCAAAGTGTTCCGCAACAAAGAAATTAAGATTTGTTAAATGATAACAATCTCAGTGTCATCAAAATTTTAACAAAGGAACAGTAGTCTCCTAAAACTCCACATTCACGAATGACTGCAGTATATGAGGACGATCCTCTGTCATATTTTAAAGTGAAATGTTGGTAACAATAGTTTCAGTAGGGTTGTAAATCCATTAAAGTTAACCCAATAAACGGAAAGCCTTCAGATGAAATCAATGTTTCCATGAACGTCAAAACTATTGTTCTTGAATATCGTCGGTTGAAAGTGTCTACCATTGCTAAAGTATAGCCGATATATTTGCTTGATCCTGAAATAAAACTAGAAAACCTCTTCCTCACTTACACTGCACTTGATACTTGAATATGACACACGCTGAAGGCGCTGCGTTCACCGTAGTAGTTGCAGTCAGTCTATGCATACCGTGGTTTACAGTCCAATTACATAACGTATATCTTTGTGTATGTGTATTTTCAGTGTAATTTTGAATTAAAAAATATCTAGGGGGAGAAAAGTAAAAGAAAAGAATTCAATAATTTCCAGTCAAAGGGTGTCTAACATGTATAATTATTTTAAGACAATTTTTGCAAATAAAAGTAAAACAGTCTAGTACGTAGACTTCCGCGATCGTGGTCCATGCTATCTTCTTCTGAGTTTCCGGGCTGGAACCGCGTCACTTGTATATCTGCCGACGTTTCGTAAACTGTTCAGTTTCAGTGCAGTAGTCGTGTCCTGAAGATGCCCTATACAAATGGGTACGAAACGTCGGCAGATATACAAATGACGCTGTTCCAGCCCAGAAGCCAAGAAACAGATAAAAATAAAACAGAACTAAAAAAACTTTTCAGGAAAACATGCCTACCCCCATACAATTATTAAAAAACTTGTCTTTTTAGAATAAACTTATATTCACGCCGACCACATTAATTCCAAAAGTTGGACAGATAATACCACTGTGTTGCTATCAACCATATTCAAAAGCAATCGATTCGTTATTGTTCATGCCAGTGGTGAGCTCGAAGCACATCAGGAGATTATCACGACGAAAGGAACTAATAATAATATAAATAAAGAAATTAATAAAATGGCTTACAAAGAAGCTAACACCAAATTTCTCCCCTCAATTGCATTATTATAAGTGATAGTGTACCCTCTCATAATATTCAATTGCATAAAGCAACCGGCAACTTAAGAAAAAAAGATATGATACGTTGGTTGACAAGTAAAAATATAGTGTAACGCCGGCGTAAGCCACAGCTATATGAAATTATTAAATGTCATAGAAAACACCACGTTGTTTACAAATTCGATAGTCTGCTCTAAAATAATAGGCGCGTAGCTTTAAGATTCCCACCCTACCATCCGGATTTAAATCCGATCGAAATGATGTGGGTTCAAGTCAAAAATGTTTTATTTAAACTAAACGCTGTGAAGACTCTGACAGAAAAAGAACTTTCATCAGTTACTTCATGACTAGATAAAGTGTTACCGAGCTGTTGTTCGAGCCGAAGGCAATTTCTTGCAAAATAAGATTCGAGTTGATATGTTAGCAGATCTGATTATCACAGCTTTTGATAGTGATACTTCTAGTGATACTGAGAATGACATCGCTGTATATGCGTGTATATTAGTGAATTGTATAACATTTACCTATTATTATTATGTTTACCTAATTATAAAAGAAATAAAAACACATAACTTAAAAGATTACTTTATTTACAAAAAGTCGTTTCTGGATCATTCGTTTCATTTCTCGTGAATTAATTTCTCATAAGAAAGAAAACTTGCTGAAAATCCGTTCAAAAGTTTCACTAAAAACAAAATAACGAAGAAAATTTTAAGGCACGCCACTGCTTGCAAATATCTAGGTGCGACAGACCCTTACGTGGACTGCGGTTTATTCCAAGCAATGGTTTAGTGGTCTATATCTAAACCAAGTGTTTAAGCAGTTTTACACTATAAACCAAGTATGAGTAAAGTTCAAATATTATTGATATTCAAACCAAAACTGCTTAAGGAACAAATTTCTCAAAATAATTTGACATCTTGGTATGCAGACGCTTTCTCTTTTCTCTAAGATAGTGACAGATATTGAGACTTGGCTACATTACTGACATCCAGAAAACAAAGCTAGAATCTATGCAACGAATTCTCGAAATTCTCCACCTTCAAAAAAACACCTTGTCGAATGCATGTCAAAAGCGACTACAATAACAGTAGCTACCTACGGCAATACATTAACAAATTTTCGTACCGTTATTGATCGAATATTTAATTTTGATGGTCAAAGGAAAGGAATCGAACCCAAGTCGTTCGCTTTCCGTGCGGGTGGCCTGCCGTAGAGATACCAGGGATTGTGGGATTCCAATCTTTAATTACGCTATAAATCTCATCACTCAAATATTTAATTAAAAGTCAGCAATAAGTATTATTATTAATTGCATATGTAATTTCATATACACATATACTTGTACACACAATTACGCGCATTATTTACGGCGTAACTAAAAAATCGAATCTCGCAGTCCACTCTCTCTCGCCACTTGCTCAGTGGTAGAACACCGGCCCGGTAAACGAATTGGTCAAAGAAAAGTTTTTCCAAACTCAGATCAATAATTGCATTTGCCTAAAATTATTTTTTGTATTCAAACTTTACCGTTTTGTAAATTACAGCAATAATATTTAGTTATTTACGGTTATTTCTCTTGTTTCAGAATCGGAGATCATACAGTAGACAACATATCAGATTCCATATCACCCCTGTTAAGCACAACAGATTCACCAAGCTCCTGGTCATCAAGGCGCCGAAGAGCTTCAACATTCCACGAAGGCGACTCCAGAGATGATAGCCCTTTACCGAAATGGCGTAAACGAGGATCAAGTTTTCACGAAACGCGTTCCGCGGATTTATCAGAAGAAGACGCGAGTAAATCAGAACCTTCCGAAAGCAATGCATTACCTTTACCGCCACCATGCACTTGTCCTTATTTTGGTGATAAGCCTTCCGAAAAATGTCAGCCATTACCACCGCCAAGGGAGGTAAAAATCATACCAAGCGAACAAATGAATTTACAATTATCGCCAAAATTTTCTTTGGAAGTCGAAAAACCGACACCAACACCATCGCCCATTAAAAGGTCAATGTTAAGCAAAAGTAAAAATCATAGTAATAATGATTCTGCATCTAATAATATTATGGTAACTTGGGAGTCCAGAAAAAGCCACAGACGTGGATCCAGTTTCGGCAGCACTCGAACGACTCTGGCTGCAAACCAAAGAACGCCATTACTTTTACGAAGAGCAGCGACTCTGCGACATAACGGTCATACCACGACAGGATTAAGTGAAAAAAATAAAAATCCTTCATCGCCATGTCTCCTTCAGAAATATAATTATAATAGTCCAACACCTGGTAGAGCTGGAACTATTAGATCCCACCACAGCCGTAATTCTAGTGTTATATCTAGAAATTCCTCTAGACACGGTAGAATAATTCGTTTAGAGCAGAAAGCTACCAAAGTGTTAGGCGTAGTATTTTTCACCTTTGTCATTTTATGGGCTCCATTTTTCGTACTAAATTTATTACCGATAGTGTGTGAACAATGTGAGAAGAACGTAGACCAGTGGGTTTTTCAATTCGTTACTTGGTTAGGGTATGCTAGTTCGATGGTAAATCCAATCTTCTACACGATCTTCAATAAAGTATTTCGACAAGCATTTAAAAAAGTATTGATGTGCCGATATAGAAACCGTACTTGGCGTCCACATAGGTGACAGAAGTAAATAATTACAAATAGTTTTTGTAAATATAATAAAAGTCGTGAAAAGATTTTGTAAAGAAGATCCTAGAATCCTATATTTGTAAAAGATACACTAGGCATATACATGGTACATTTTCCTACTGGCCTATGTGCTTAAACCGCCTTACCTTTTTTTTAATACTGTTCCCATCATCTAGATTATTACGTAAATGTAATGTAAAACGTTCACTGAATCAACCTTATTTCCTATATGTGTAGGAAACAAGGAAAAACTACATAAGTATATTTCCATAATGTAGTAGTGTCATACGTATTAAATGCACTGAAATTTGTGATATACTTTTAAGTATAGAACGGTTTCCAATCAACCGTTCTATAAAAGGGGAAAAAGATGCTTCAAAAGAATTATAAGAAACATTTATATGTTGTGTAAGTATGTGTATAAAGTAGTTTTAATGTCAAAAGTAAGTTAATATTCCTATGAAACATATTAGAA
The DNA here is from genome assembly GCA_031893035.1 of Dermolepida albohirtum. Taxonomy (NCBI): domain Eukaryota; kingdom Metazoa; phylum Arthropoda; class Insecta; order Coleoptera; family Scarabaeidae; genus Dermolepida; species Dermolepida albohirtum. Next base: position 108,473 of record JAVIWB010001585.1, on the reverse strand, counting down.
ATAAATTATTGTTTTAAAAATTGAGTGTTTCAATAAGACCAGCAATGTTTATGAACTCTTTCTAGTTATTTAAAATAGATTTAACAAGGAAAATAATATACTAGAATTGACAGACGCGAGATTGATCCTATATCAACAGTAATAATGTTTTCTTTTAAAAAGATTTCATTTTACTGTGCTAAATTATGATGACTATTAATTGCCAAAAAATAAATTGTAAATGAGATTCTGTTAAATGAAAGTAGCTGTTCCAAATTATCTTACTAATTGAAAAACGATTCATAATATTTCCACACATTTTCATTTGTTGGGTATCTAATATATTTGTTAGGAACTTTGCTAGATGAGAACTGAAATCAAAATATGTGAATGATGGAAAATACTTGAAAGAATAGAAGAATTCCTTGAAAACGTTCAAATATGTACGTCATAATTGAGTACCCCTTATTATTATAATTTAAAATCGTTGATATATATATATATATATATATATATATATATATGGTATATACATATACAACAAGTGTTTCAATAGGGACATAACATTTTTTCCACGAACTCACACTTGAACGTTGTTCATGATCTGCCAATGTCGAAACGTCAGCTAAGTTTAACATTTCTACTATAGTGAACTTCATAAACGAGTTTATAAATTATTAAAAATTACTACCGCAATTCTGAGTTAGTGGTTGCAAGCGCTTTCTCCAATTTTTGGTCGTAATAATCGTCCCACTACACAGGCTGTGCGTGCTATAGTGGATAAATTCGAGTCAAAATGTTCACTATTGGATGTTCCTGTGTCAGTGAGACAATGTACCGGCCGAAGTACCGAAAATATCGCAGTCGTAAGTGCTTCAGTTCAAAATGAGCCAAATCAGTCAGGAATTTCACGGGAATTGGGAATCTCTCAAATCACATTATGGTAAATTTTGCATAAATTGGCTTACAGCCTTACAAGACCAAATTAGCTCAAAAACTGAAGCGTTTTGATCCAATTATTCATTATAAAGTATTTGCAATTGCTTACATTAATAGTTCTCGAAGATGTAACATTTTGAATGTAGTATTTTTTGGAACAACTTCGCTTTTTATTTGTGCCCAAATCATGTGAATTGGATTGAGCGAAGTTCTCAGAGATGTAACATTTTGAATGTAGTGTTTTTTGGAACAATTTGACTTTTTATTTGTGCCCAAATCATGTCAATTGGATTCAGCAAAGTTCTCGGAGATGTAACATTTTGAATGTAGTATTTTTTTGGAACAACTTGACTTTTTATTTGTGCCCAAATCATGTCAATTGGTTTAAGTTCATAATGATATAGTGGTAACCTCAATACAGCTTTATTTGCAGCAGCTGCCATTTGATCAGTTACATTATATTATTCCTTACGAAGGTACTAGATGCAATAATTCAGCACGTAAAATTTATACTCAATATTTTCGGAACGTAACCAATCTTGGAGTGTGGTTTTCCTCAATGAAGAAGTTGGTGGACTTTCCACTCTGCATGATTGATGTGTTGCATTATCAATTATTAACATAACAGCATTATCTGGCAACTTAGGCAGTACTTGTTCAAACTATTCCTCAAAAGTAATGCCATGCAATTCATCATAGTAGTCAGCTGTTTTTCTACCTTCGAAAAGCAACGGTTCATCCTCCACAAATCCGAATTCAGATCCTATGTGGCATATTATTAATCGCCTACCTTTACAACTAGGGTTTTTAAATCCTGTCGATAATCCTTTAACGAAAGCTTGGCGTGCACTTGTCACAATCCAAACTTCTTCCTTTGTATGTCCCTCAGTTAACTATGTTCCGTCTAAGTAAATTATTGGGCGATCTTCGTCTCTGTAATATTTTATTGTTGCGAGATATTTTCTTCTCCACCTGATATCTTGATCCTTTTCTTTTATCGTGTTCTTCTTGTTACGCTCGACATATCTAAAACATAAATTAAATAATTTTTAACTTACTTCAAATTAAGGAATTTCAAGAATCTGTGTAGAGTTGCTCATTTTTGGAATGGACTCATCTCTAGTTATTTCCGCCTTTACTTTTTCAAGTGTTGGTGGCTCGTTTTTAGAAAAGAAACCGTGCTGCATTTGTCATACTCTCTACTTCACAGGTTCATTAAATTCTCGAAACTTCAAATATTGAGACTGAACAAAGTAATTGATTAATATCGAGTATGCGACCTGCCAATTAATGATATAAAAACTCTTTTGTTTAACCTCAATATCTCGCAATTTTTTATTGCTCTCCAGGACCTGAAAACTAAAGTTGTCAACTAGTATATGTGTACGAGGGTAATTTGACAAGCAGTGGGAATAGAAAAGAAAAACGAATTTTCTAAATACAAAATAATTTTTATTTTTCATTATATTCTCCTAAAAGAGCAATAGATTTATTCTAACGGTGCTCCAATGCCCTTACGCTATCTCTGAAATGCGATTCCGGAAGGCTTGCAAAATACTCATTTACGAAGATGATAAGCTCGTCGTTAGACTAAAATTTCTTTCCACCTAGTGCCGTTTTCAATTTTGGAAAAAGGCGGAAGTCGGAAGGGGCTAGATCCGGCGAATAAGGCGCATGCGGTACTAATTGGAAATGCAACTCGTGGATTTTGGACATCGCAATTGTGCTGGTATGCGAGGGAGCGTTGTCTTGGTGAAACAGAATCTTTTTCTTTGCCATTCCTGGCCGTTCAACACGAATCTCAACATTTAATTTTTGTAGAAGTTCTGCATAATATTGCCCGTTTACTGTGGCACCTTTCTGAAAGTAATCAATGAGCAAAATGCCCTTTGAATCCCGTAAAATTGATGCCATCACCTTGTTTGCCGATAAAGTGGTTTTCGCTTTCTTTGGAAGTGCAGAACCACTTTCTAACCATTGTTTCGACTGTTGTTTAGTTTCAGGTGTACTGTAATCAAATTTCATCGCAAGTAACAAATCGCCTACAAAAATCAACCGGATTCCGCTTATAAAGGTCCAAACACTCATTGGAAATGCGCAAACGAATGAACTTTTGATCAGTCGTAAGCAATCGTGGCACCCATCTTGCCGAAAGCTTGGAAAGGTCCAATTCTTTCGTTAAAATGTGATGTACGCGTTCTGTTGAAATGTTTACAATGTCTCCTATTTCTCTCACTTTGAGTCGTCGATCTTGCGTAATAATATTATGGATTTTTATAATCATATCCTTAGAAGTCACGATTTTGTGTGCTCTAGACAGCTTGTTCCACCACGTTTAAATTCATTTACCCATCGACTTATTGTGGCGGATGATGGAGCAGATTCACCTAATGTTTCCCGTAACTCATATTTTATTTCGGTAGCTTTCATACCCTTAATTACGAAGTATTTAGTCACCGCACGATACTCTGCTTTTTCCATTTTAACAAAACGATGTGTTGCTTCTTTTTCAATCAACTGTCAAAAATAAACTAATCAACCGATTTATCTAAATATCGGAATGTAAACATATAATATAGCTAACCTAAATTACAGTGCATTTGTTTTACCAATTAGAGCGCCACCTATATGTCATTCTCACTACTTGTCAAACTATCCTCGTATATGGAGCGCCACTAATTTCAGAATTAAATTTGTTTGTCAATATTAATGTAATATGACGTGGTTTATTTGTTTATTCATTTATTTTTTTTATAATCACTGATTTAGAAGTTTGATATTAATATACTATACAGTCTTTTAAAGGTAATTTATTTTTATTTGGTAATAGATAGATATATTAGTACAGTTTTGAAAGCGAATTCAAATTTTATTACTAGAGTTTGTTAATATTATAAATTTTTACTAAACCGAATTGAAAGAAAGGTATTTTTTAAATTTGAATTATAATTAAGAAGTATTACAATGAATCATATTTAAAAAGTATTTAAGTGTTTAATAAGTTGTATAATATCACAGAAAAAGAAAGGATTCTATTTCTGTTGGAATGCATGTGTAAATCACCAGTATATGTACTGAGATTTACCTGATATCCAGGCCCGAGACAGAGATCATGATCTAAACAAATACACAGTTACAGTCACACAAGTTCTAAAAAATAATATACCAAAGTAAGTACATAAATATTTTTTTTATTATTTTCACACATTTACATCTCAAATATATACACAACACAACGCATATTCATAATTACTGGCTAGCCAACGTGAAGCAAAGTTATACATCATTGACATAAACATACTTGTACATAACAATTGACGCAAGCCAACGTGAGATTTATGTTAAACACACACATCATAACAATATAGAAGTACATATAATTTGTCAGCAAAATTGCAAATTAAGCTTTGCAACAATGAGCGTTTTTTATCGAATGGGTTATACGAGGTGTGGCAATTAAATAACGAGACTGGTGTGAAAAATGTTATTTATTACAAATAAACTTACATTTAACTTTTATCCCCTTCAACATACTCTCCTCCCCTGGCTATATACCGCTGTATATATGGCTTGAATTGTTCAAAATAATGCCAACCTCTTCAACAACTCAACTTTGCTTTTACATGTTCAACAGACTGAAAATGCGTTCCGTTTAATGCACTTTTCACTTTCGTGAACAGGTAGAAGTCACATGGCGCGAGATCTAGCGAATACAGAGGATGATCAAGCACAGCAATGCGCTTGTCAACTAAAAACTACTTCACAGATAGGGCACCATTTTTGCACAAGCTTTTGCCATGGTTAACTCATCATACAAAATGCGTCTTACTGTTTCTTTGTTAACGTTTACCATATCGGCAATCATCCGAATGCTTACACGTCGGTCTTTCAAAATTTCATTAATTTTCTGACGTTCCTTCATTTCTTGCAGTCACAGATCGATCAGGACGTCCATCATCTTCGACCTCTCCCCGATCTTGTCAAAACCGTTTGTGCTATTCAAAAACTCGCGCACGTAACACTAAACACATCACCAAATACCCCCTTTAATATTTGTAAACATTCTGTTGGCGATTGTTTTTATTTCATAAGAACTTCAGGTTAATTCGCTACTCGACTTTTATGTCAACCATTATCACGGCACTACTAAGTAACAGTGTCATCTACAATTAAAGCTCGAAAATAAACTAAAGCAGACAGAAACGAAACTTCGGTTTGTTGCTTGGGAAGTATCAAGGACAATAAAATCCCAATTACAGCCTCACTCGATGCAGCTCCGTAATGAAAGGAGCGCGGTCTCGTTATTTAATTGCCATACCCCGTATACTTAAATTTAAAAAAATAGTTTCCGTACATTTATTAAATAAATACTTATATACAAGTTTTGTAATAAAAATAACTTTTGTTTGCAAATACCGATAATATAGAAATAATATAATACACATATACATACAGTATGCAGAATTCGCATACAAAAATATTTAAATTTCAATTAAATATTTTCACAACAATATCGTCACCGATATAAAAACGATATGAAATTTCCAACTGCTTTTAAATTTAAACACTTTATCTGATTGCGAAGTTTTATCAAAATCAAAGTTTCCAGATCGATTGTATTTTCTCTTTAATAACAATAAGAATAATACCGCTTCCTGAATAAGATCAAAAATGTGTTGTTGGCAATTAAAATTTAGTAAGCACCTCGAACTAAAAAGAGCCTATGAAATCAATTACAAACCACATTTGTCAATGTCCCGGAGGATTCAATAACTTGCAAATAATTATAAGTGCCATTAAAGTTTAATCCGAACCGTTAATCTTCTGCGAAATTACGTTTCCTTCAAATTATTTAATTTGCGTTGACTATGAACTTTGCCAATTAAATAAAAGATATATTAATGTATATCGTCCGCTTCCTTTAAATGAAACAAATGTACTATAAAGAGTTCGGAATAGAAATGCTCAATGGACGAGGCAAATTAGAAATAAAATTATTTCTAAAATGGGAAACTTCGGAAAATTTATTGTGTTTAAAAATCGAATGCATATCTTATTGGTTCCCTTGAAACATTTCTAGTGTCTACGTACGTTTGTTATAATTAAAAACATTTGTTATAGTGGCGTAATATATAGAAACTTAACTTATGTATCTAAATACTATCGTATGAAATTCGAGATCATTTGGTTGTAAAGCGAAGTGAGTTAATTTGAACGTGATATTTATGGGTTTAAGGTACAGAAACAGTAAACGAGCTATTAGCTTCGTTAACGTTGATCTATAACTATACCATTATACGTTTACTACTGTTAATATAAGAGAAATATATAAGTTTAAAATCATACAGTTTGTATTATTCTATGTATGTAAAAATAAAGTCCTTTGTTATAATATATATAGTTTTATTTTTTCGACAAAAACCTATATTCTTTGAAAATATAAATCCATTATAAAGTCTCTCTGTGATCAAATTCATACATTTTAAATCGCTAAACAAGCAGTGTGTCGATGATCAAGATGTAAGAACTGAAGTGCGCTAGCTAAACTCGAAGAAGAGAGTGAGTACACTGGACAAAAACTTAGATAGAAGTAAAGCTAAAATGTATTTTTAAAGCCTGCCATAGGTTCGAAAAGATTCAGTTGTGTTAAACATATTCCAAACCTCAAGTGATTCTCGGAGGACTTATGCCTGCTAATACCAAACAGGTTTTCTTCATTTAGAAAAGCAAAAAAATAAGGTTTCTCAAATCAAACCAAAAGGAATTCAATTTGGAAACTATATAATTAGTTTTATGCTTGATTAAATTTCAAAAAAATGAGCAATAATAATGTAAAAGAACAACGTGGAAGTTAGAAGAATCAAAGTTCTTTACTTGAAAATTACACACTATAATAATATAGCATGGATTTTCACATTGCCCTATATGTACAATATATAATATACAATTCTAAACATTTCAATAAAAGAATATATACGTGTTTTAGTTATTTGTGTAAAAACATATTTTCAAAATTATATATATATATATATACGCATATATATATATATATATATATATATATACATATATGTATATATACATACATACGAGGTATGACTAGAAAATAACTGGATTGACTATTTTGACGATCCCCTTCTATCTTATTTGGACCAAGCAATAACCGTCATTGTTCATTGTTATCTCTTGAATCTGTTATAAAAGTTACAAGAGCGGGAATTATTTTAGTGAACCGCAGAGGTTCATTGAAGTAAGTCGTGTTTTTGCTCCCTGCCAGAATCGTGGTGAACACTAAAATCGAGCAACGTGTACGGTGCGTAAGTTCTGTGTTAAACTCAACGACAGAAACTTACAAATTATTACGGGAGGATTATAGCGAACAGTGTTTGTTTCCCACTCAACTATTCAAATAGTTTAAACAGATCAAAGATGGGTGAGAAAAACTTAATGACGACGAGGGTCTCTGTTAGCTGGTGGTACAGAAATCGAGCCTAAACCTTGCCGAAAACCTAGGCATCCAAGCTATTGCTGACTTGGTTAACATTGACAAAAAAACTATCCATCAAATTCTTAATGAAAAAATCAACATGAGCAAAATGAACAAACGGAGAAACGAATAGCCATTTGTTCTAACATGTTTAAAAGCATCGAAGATGATTCCAACATTTTAGAGAACGAAATCACTCGTAACGAGGCGTGCTTTTTTGCAATACGACCTAGAATCAAAAAGACAGTCGATACATTAGAAAAACTCCAATTCGCCACAATGTAGAAAGGCTTGACAGAGCAAATCCTAATTCAAGGCACCGATAATTGTTCTTCTCTACATCAAGGGCATTACTCATATCGATCAGATGGACAGATCATTAACCAATTTTGCTACAACGTCACCCAACGCATTATTCGTTAGTACATTTCTGACGAAGCAAAATGCTACACTGATAGACCAGCCACCATACTCACCTGACTTAACCTCCTGTGATTTCTTCCTATTTCCAAAGTTCAACGCTAAAGGGAACGAAATTTGAGTCAGTAAATGCCGTTAAAATAGAAGCGGCGAAGATTTTATAATGACTAACAGATATGGACTTTCAGGGCTGTTTCAAACAGTTGAAATTCCAAATGGAGCGTTATGTGGCTCAATAAGATGTATATATTGAAGGTAACATATACTCATTTGAATAAAAAATTTGGGACAGTCCAGTTATTTCTTAGTCACATCTCGTAAAATACACAAAGTATAGAGTCAGACACGTTTAAAATTTATAAAAAAGCGCATTTCAAACATATATTTGAAATATTATAGCTAGTGCACAATGTCAAATAAATAGATTTTAAAACTATAAGGAAAAAAGGACAAGGGGAAAATATAGTAAAAAACAAGGAAATTTAATTTAAAAACCAAGTGTAAAACTTCTTTACAATAATATCGGCGTTGCTCCTAACCAAGAATTCCTCAATCGTACAAAAAGCCTTCGCTTTGAGAAATCTTTTCAGGTGAAGTTTAAGTTTCTTTGTGAACTCGCTTTTGATAGTTGGTGGCTTTTACAAGTTGGCACTAATTAAGTAATTTAGTTTGTTTGCAAAAACTCCTTATATTAAGTGCTATATAAAGACGTAGTAAAATTTTCGTGTTCTGGCACAAATTACGGGCTTCTTGTGTATCGTATCGTGTGTCTTTTAAAAAGACTATTCTTACGGCGTTTCAACGAGTTCCCACTCACATTCTTTTGGCTTCAAGCAAAATCATTTCTCCTATTTAAACCCGAACGATGATTCATATACAGAGTGTTTTAAAACAACGCTTAAAGATTTTAGGATTTTTTAAAAAGGCTTATAGTCGTAATACAGCGTACTGGAATAGATTCTAGACGAATACTAAATTTTTCTCAGATTGCAACATTCTGGGTGGTACCACAAATTCGTGTAAATTGGTTCTTAGAACCATTATTTGTAATATAAAAAACACCGTTTAAAATAAATATTTTAGGAAAAGTATTAATACATGTCATAAAAGGATTAAAGAAAATTATCATATTTTACACTAACAAATATGATTATACAATTTACATAATAATCCGGATATTATTGGTAAACTTCCCTGAAACGCACTCACATCTGTTATTTCAATTGTCCATACCGAAACCCAGGTATAAAGACAGAGCGAATCTATCGATAGAACGAGGGTAAAAAAATTCTTTTTTGTTTGCTATTCTCGAATTATAAACGGCTATCCTCTTATGTGATGCCTCATTTATGGCCGGTAGTGTTTATATATGTAAGTCAAAGTCTTCCGATATCCCGCGTCATTGTATTATCCTTTGGAGGACAGTTTCTTCGCTGATGTTTTGATTAAATCCCATTCATCTTTTAAGCTACTTAAGAAGGTATCTGTCGTAGGAATAATATCACTACTGCGACAGCCTCCAAATCATCGTAATGGGGATATTCAAAAAGTATTTGTCCTTGACATCGGATAAACAAGTGTAAAAAATTAATTGCTGAAAGAATGTCAGGACAGCCATTTATTAATTTATGCAAAAACGTGCACTATATTTTGACTGAACAACAACGACAAATACTGCACGTTCGCAATGGTAAAATATATATCGACGGATACATGTATGGATAACGTTACAATTGCGTCGTTACGACCCTAAGGAGTTTGTTCGGTTAAGTATATCGCTAACATTTTCAATATGTACATTACAATAAATCTATAAAATAGACATAAGAACATATGCATATGTGAAATTAGTAAAACAAAATATAAGTTATGAAGAAGTCCTTAACAGTCTTTCTTGTACTTCAAATACATTTTACATCCCACTATGTTCAGGCACAAAAAATTCTTTTTCAATATCCTGTATGAAGTACAACTAACAATGACAAAAGTATTTCAGTGTGGATTTAAGATAATGTCAAGGATTACGGTTATTCCCAAAAAATCACCGCGAACGCGAACATGGTTTTACGGTATATATGTATATATATATATATATATATATATATATATATATATATATATATATATATATATATATATATATATATATATATATAAAGAGTATAGTATCTAATCCAAGAGAATTTTAGAATGTACATATCTCAAAATATGCAACATAAACATTGTGCCTTCTTAAAGAGATCCCAAACATACCCTCAAATACCCTTGTTTAAGACGTGCTTTTCAATTTTACAAGATGTACCGTCCTATACAAACACCGTCGTTTATGTTATCTAGTTATAACTTTTCAGCAATTTCTCACATTATTCTACCTACAAATTTGATTGTTCATTCAAACCTTTTTGTGAATTGAAAACTAATTCGCTCACTTTCTAAATTTTCGTTCAGTTTTTATGAAATGTATGAGCCGAAATTACATATCTATTATGACGATTATAGGGAAATATTTTTACATACTATATAATATCTATATCTATATCTATATCTATATAATATCTATATCTATAGATTTCGAGAATACAAGAGCTGACCATTTCGTACAATACTATACAATTTAGGCAAAAGCAAAAGCTAGGCAATACTCCATATAATTACAAATTTTTAAAAACAATCGACCAACATATTATACAGGTGGTACAAGCATTAAAGAAATAATAATAAAAGAATTTGTGGAATGTTAGAAATACTTCAGTTATCTTTCAGATCATTGCAATACCATTTCTCTAAGTGTTGTTTCTTTTAGTTAAAAATGTCAATGCCATAAACTCGAAATAACTGAACCATTGTTGAACTTATACGAGGATGAGTAAAATTAAATAATTCAAACCTACTACACCACTATTATTTGTATCCTAAATACTTATTTCAACAGCTAAGTTGTTGTCTTCAATAAGAAGTAAATATATTGGGTTGGCAACTAAGTACTTTCGGTTTTTACTGATAGAGAGCGTTGCTTTATTTTTTGTATAACGTATGTTAGTGCTGTACTTTACCGTTTGTCGCGTAATACTAGTCATATTGACGTAACTTCTGAAGCAAGTAGTGCGTGATTTTTATTAAAGCTATTAGTTGTGGGTTAATTTTAAATGGAGTGCAGAAACGAACATTTTCGACATATTTTACTATTTTATTTCCGTAAAGGAAAGAAAGCTGCTGCGGCTCGCAAAAAGATATGTGAAGTTTATGGTGCTAATTGCTTAACAGAGCGCACGTGTCAGAATTGGTATAAAAAATTCCGTTCTGGAGATTTTTCCCTCAAAGATGAGCAACGTCCTGGTCGGCCTACTGAAGTTGATAATGACCAAATCAAAGTCATAATTGAAGAGGATCGTCATATAACTGTTCGAGAGGTTGCGGAGAGGCTACATGTATCGCACACAACAATTGATAAACATTTAAAATGTCTTGGGCTAGTTAAGAAGCTTGATATTTGGGTACCTCATGAATTGAAAGAAATTCATTTAACACAAAGAATCAACTTTCGCGATATGCACCTTAGACGAAATGAAACCGACCCTTTCACAAAAAGAATCATCACTGGTGATGAAAAATGGGTCCTGTACAGTAACATAGTTAGAAAACGATCATGAAGCAAACACGATAAACCAGCTCAAACCATATCGAAAGCTGAATTGCATCCAGAAAAGATCATGCTGTTAGTTTGGTGGGATTACAAAGGTGTTGTGCTTTTTGAGCTGCTTCCAAGGAACCAAACGATCAATTCTGATGTTTACTGTCAACAATTAATAAAACTGGATGAAGCAATCAAAGAAAAACGGCCAGAATTGTCAAATCGAAAAGGTGTAGTTTGCCACCAAGATAATGCAAGGCCTCACATATCTTTGGTAACTTGTGGGAAACTATTGGAGCTTGGCTGGGAAGTGATGCCACATCCCCCGTACAGCCCTGATCTAGCACCATCTGATTACCATTTATTTCGAAGTTTGCAGAATTCTTTGAATGGTAAAACTTTCACAAATGATGATGACCTTCACTCGCACCTGGTTCAGTTTTTTGCTGATAAGGACCAGAAATTTTATGAGCGCAGAATCATGCAGCTGAAAGAAAGATGGCAAAAGGTCATTAAGCAAAATGGAAAATATATAATTGATTAGAAACTATTCTTTGTTTAAAAAAAAAGTGTTTTATTTTATACTACAAAACCGAAAGTACTTAGTTGCCAACCCAATAGTATTGAAACACAATAAAGCTACACAGAAAAACCGCAAAACATTCTACTCAAAGACCACACAAACGCTATGTGTCAATCTTTGTGTGGAGGTCTAATGTAGTAAGCTACTTAAAAAATTAGACGTTTTATTGAATTTTATTAGCTTGTTATACATTATAAAGTCAAACAACTTAGAGCAATTCGAAAGCAAGCTAATAGATCTATAATTTTGTAATTCGGTTGAATTCCCTTTTGTAAAGGGATCTAATAATTAATAGTTTTAATTATTTTGTAAATATATCGTATATAATAAGTTATTTATTGTATAGTAAAAAAAATCGGGCAACTTCTTCAAAGAGAATAGAATAATCGAGGTGTTATTTGCAATTATTACAAAAGTTATTATAAAAGTATCGTCGCCTACATATGATATTATTTTTGTAAGATCTAAAATTGCTTTGATTAAATAATTATTACTATCACTAAAGCAAATTTTCCAATATCATTACTTTCATAAATAATTTAATTTTTCAGTTAACTTCTTGCAAATATGCGTATGCATTTTGTTTTTTCAGATGCTTTAAATTTATTCTCATAATGAAATGATTTTCTTTTAATTAATAATGCAGGTACCTAAAAAAACACCGTAGTAAATTGGTTATATTACACCTCGAGCTTGGCTGGGAAGTTTTGGACCATCCTCCCCTACAGCTTCGACCTTGCACCGAGCGATTTCCATCTTTTCCGCTATCCCAAACATCATCTCGGCGGCAGCTACTATAACGATGACTAAGACATGTAAACAGCCTTGACCTCTTGGTTATCGGAGCAGACGGTAAGTCTCTATGAAAAGGGTATTCAAAATGTAAGATTTGATAAGTGTTTAAACAAACTTTGCAGCTATTTTGACAAATAGAGAAATGTATGTAAAATCTGAAAATAAATTTGGTTTTTGAAAATTTTCTTTTGTTTGGTTTTTATTTTCGAATGGTCCTTACTTAAAAAACACGCCTAGTATATACATAGATAGTTCGAATGGTTTCTAGAACGAATCACAAGATGGCGCTTCACGAGTGTGATAATCATTTGTCCTAAATGTGCCATTTTTCATAAAACTACTCTCAAATGTTCAGATTGTGTATAAATCATTGTCATTACTATCGATTCAAATAAACAATTAGCAAATTTTTAATCGTAAATAAAAATTGTGCCATGCACTGATAAAACATTTCGGTGGAACAATTATATAGAATGCACCACGTTCTGGTAAACCAAAAATAACTACCTGGAGAAGAAATTGAAGAAGTCCATGAAGTAGTTTTGAATAACTGCTGGGTAAAACTAGAAGAGATAGCAGTTAAAGCAGTGGACAAAATCTAGTGAGCCAACTCCAAAGAAGGTCCAGACGATTCCAACTGTTGAAAAAGTTATGGCTATCATCTTTTTGGGTTTTCGAAGAATAATTTTTAGTGATTACTTACAACACGGGAAGTGACAGGTTATTAGACAAATTGAACGAAGAAATCAAAGATAGATGGCCTTATCCAGTAAAGGAAAAAGTATTGTGCCACTAGGATAACTAACCCATCCCTCAAGTTGGCACTTGTGCAACATAAACCGTACTCATCAGATTTGACTCCATCAGATTTCTTCCTGCTACCAAACCTGAATAAATAGTTGGTTGGAAAAAAATTCTCAACAAATACTGAAATCAAAGCTTGGAATGGATAAATCGGTGATTTAGAATATTCTTATTTTTTGCAAACGGTTGAAATGTCTTGAAAAGCATTGGGCTAACTAAATGTGTAGGAGTACGAGATTATGTAAAAAAATAAATACGATTTTTCCTGAAAAGTTATTTTCTCTGTCTCGTCAATTTCTTCCCGTAGAGATGAAACACAATTAACGCAATTACGTTCAATAAACAATTCATTTGATACAATGCCAAGATATATACTTTTGTTTAAATTAAACTACCCAGTCTCGTTTTCATAAATACAAATGGAATGACTAAATGCTTGCAACAGTTTCTATTATAAAATCGTTTTCCGTTAATTCAATTGATGCCACACACAAACAATTGTTCCGCAAATATTTGCATTTCCCTCGTACCCTATTGAACTTTGATGCGTAAAATTGCAATCAATACACGTTCGACGTCGACTCGACGCTACACTTCCAGGAATGTGAACACACAAAGAGCCTCAATCGAATTTTTATGCATTCATTCCCTTCTATTTTTTTCTCCGTCTGCGCTTTTGAAATTGTTGTTGTTTCACAGATCGCCGCACCCATTATCAAACAGACGCATATTTATAAGCTCACAGAACAGCTAATATTAATGGTAATTTATTTATGACTTCATTAGGGTGTACAAAAAAAGAGTACTAAATGCAAACTAAGTGGGTAAGACTAATAAGTTTAAAGGTCAAGCGTAGCTTTGAACGCAATTTACGTACTTGCGTATAGATACAGGAACATTTGACATCACATAATCTACGATTTTGACATTTTTAATGTTTAAGTCAATATGGAGTTTTAAATTTATGTATATATCTCCTACGCATTAATAACTTGATTGAGAAATTCTTTTTATATTTTCCATTAATTCTTTTTTTAAATCACATACGCTTTCCAAATTACCATATTTGGATGTCAGTTTGAAAAGTATGTAATTATCAGGTTGATGAATAAGTTCATAGCGTTTTTATTGATCACAATATTTACTAATTGTCATAATAATAACACCCAAAATACATGAACTAATCAGGAATATACTCTCCATTATTTACGCCTTCAAACAATCCGGCAATTTTTCGAATCCACACTGGAAGGAATAAAGTGATTTGGAAATAAAGAAGTCGTGACGCCAATTTTGAAACGTGACATCGTTTTTAAAGAAGATTCTGCAAAGGTTATTTGAAAGCGAAAGGGCGATCTGGAGAATAAGGCGGACGTGGAAAATGACCTTCCAACAGAGTTATTGAATAGCCACTTTTGGTAAAAGTATACTCGTCCCAGAAGAAGATGCCAGCGGCAGTATTGAAACGCCGAAAACCGAATGGTTCTTCTCAGAATCGTATCGGATCTACAACGCCAATTACAGCCGAAAATAAGAACTTTTCGTTGTAGAATCCATTAACAGACTTTTTTCGAGCTTTCAGCAACTAGCTGCCACCGTCTTCAGAGCATAGTTCTTGTCGTCACAAAACCGCATATCTCAGCTTACCAAAGTCAGAATACTACTCGCTCTAGAAGGGAATGCCAGTGGCAGCATCGACACGCCGAGAGCCAAGTGGGTTTTCTCAGAATCATATAGGATCTACAACGCCGATTACAGCCGAAAATAAGAACTTTTCGTTGTGGAATCCATTAACAGAGTTTTTTCGAGCTTTCAGCAACTAGCTGCCACCGTCTTCAGAACATAGTTCTTGTCGTTAAAAACCGCATATCTCAGCTTACCAAAGTCAGAATACTACTCGCTCTAGAAGGAAATGCCAGTGGCAGCATCGAAACGCCGAGAGCCAAGTGGGTTTTCTCAGAATCATATAGGATCTACAACGCCGATTGCAGTCGAAGATAAGAACTTTTCGTTATGGAATCCATTAACAGACCTTTTTCGAGCTTTCGGCAACTAGCTGCCACCGTCTTCAGAACATAGTTCTTGTCGTCACAAAACTGCATATCTCATTTTATCAAAGTCAGAATACTACTCGCTCCAGAAGGAAATGCCAGTGGCAGTATCGAAACGCCGAGAGCCAAGTGGTTCTTCTCAGAATCATATCGGATCTACAACGCCGTTTACACACGAGAATAAAAATTTCTTACACAAACGGACTTTTCAAACTCTCGGCAACTCGTTGTCACCATTTTCAAAACAGTTCTTGTCGTCACTTGTTTCGAACTGAGAGCAACTCTTTATGATTGTGATATTTACATATTGTAACTTTTATGCCAAATTACATAGGTTCTACTTTTTATTTTGTAAATTTCTTAATAAAAATAGACAACCAACAAACATTAGTATAGGAATCAGTAAAGTACGACAAATATTAGTAACTGATATGTGCTGATAATTTGGTGAAATTAGCAAAATCAGTCAAATCGCAAAATAATATCAAAATATGAAATGAGGGCGACAGATAATTTCGGCTGACCATTAATATAGCGGAAACTAAAATGCTGGTAATATCAAGGTATGAGGCAATAACTGATGTTTGTGTAAATAACAAAAAAAATACAACAAACTTACAATTTTTAATAACTAGAATCGATTCTAAATGCACATGAAGAACTGGTGCCAGAAATAAACAATAGAATATCAAGTGCTACCAAGATTTACTATGCTTTGACTAGACCTTTTATTCAGGAAAAAGAAATCAGTAATGATACAAGGATTTAAATGATAGGAACATAAATAAATTCAAGCTTATGAAACCAGTCTTATTACAGCTGCAGTGAAAAAAAAACAAGAAGAACCTAAATCGAAAATGATACTGTACGGGAACGGTGCAGTATAGAATCTGTATCAAATAAAACCGAAAGGAAAGCTATTAGATTGGTTCGGTCATGTGAAGCTAAGAGGATATGGAAGAGAAGCAGCAAGCGTAAACACAGAAGAGGTAAATCATGAAATAAGGTAAACACTTCGGAAGGTAAACATGCTGTAAACAGACAGAAAGATCGGCGAAAAAAAATGTGTTGTTGATGTTGAGTGACGCAAAAATTCACTGTAGTATTGTGTCATTAATACGCCTTTCAGTGCTGACTCAATCATACTCCTACGGCGAGGTGAAAATATGTTGATATACTTGGAAAAGGAGCGTTCTGCGTCTAATGATGTGATGTTCGCGAATCTAAAAAAGACGTTCGCATGATATTCGCACTCTTGGTTTTCAGTTAAACTCTCGTCTGTACGCACATAGTTTGAAAATCGGGATTCTTATTTACAAGCCCACACAATTTATCGGCTGTTAATCTTCTTATACTGTTATATATATACTATATTTAGCGCTTCGTGTAACGACAGCTTAGTGTTCTCTAATTTGGAAATAGTATCTAAAAGAATTGAATAATTTTCGGAAATTTGCTCTATTTGAATATGATTTGGATATCCGAAACCAGTCGCTGACTTACAAAAATTGCTTGAGCATTTTGCAGATTTAAATTCTCCATCCAATGTTTAATAATGTGTAAAAATTTCTCATAACATAATACAGCTTTGAGTCAAGTTCCTCTTCTAGTCAATACCGGCTATGGTGGCTGAGGAATGTCCGGACAAGCCTATTTTAAACTCACGAATGCGTTTTGGAGATTTAGTAAAAACTTTTTTGGTAGAAACTGTAAATTGGATAACTGTTTCTAATAAATTCAGCTACAAGATGACATGCATGGAGAAAACAGGTTACGTGAAGCAATTGAGGATAAGATTATTTTAGTAACTTTCCAGCTTTAACCATATTCGAACACCCGTCTGTAACCAACATTACAAGTTGGGTTGTCGACATATTGAACTTTCCAAAGGTATGTTTTATAGTTTCTACTATCCTTTCCGCGTTTGTCTTCTATAATATTCTACTACGTAAAAGAAATGCCAAGGCAATCTCACCGCTTATTAATGTGTGCACTAACATATTTAAAATACTGTTCTTTCGTAGTTTCATCAACCATCAGCCATATTTTTTGATCTCTTACCTCTGCTTTTATTTGATCCGTAATCGTATAATTGCCCTCTTGTTGGCAATCTCCATTCCGGAACATATTTCTCCCAAAAGTTTCAAAATTCTTCATTGTCTACAATATTTTATGTAATGTTGCACACACTTAACATAAAATAAAGTCATATAGAAATTTATAATATGGTACATCATGTTGCGCATTTAACCGGTGTTGTTTGATATTAACATGTCTTTTACATACAAAAATATTATACGTTTATAATGTTGATAATCGGTTAAGAAATCTATTAACACTCGTCGAATATAGCAAAGAACGCCGTCGATTCGCCATCATCAATCTAATCCAACATTCATACATATACCATACGCATATGAATCTCGACTTCAGATATATCTGACCGCTTTCGAAATATATCAAAGCCGTCAATGAGTGCGCACTCGTTTCTGCAGGCTTATAAAAGAGTAAGTGTAGTTCACAGTATTTTATTTTGAAAATTTTCAAATTTCAAATTTGTAAAATTATAAATAAATATTTTGAACTTTTTTCACAATGAAAGCAGTATTGCCGACAAAAATTACTTTTCACTGAGATTCGTATTAAATTTTTCAGATCAGTATCATTAACTCGAGTATGGACTTTTAAAACAAACATCGATTCTACCATAAATAATTTTTAATAATAAATATATTCCATAAGATTTAGAAATAAAATAATATATCTCGCTCAATAACCACATGGTATTGCGACTTTGAGCACTTTATTAGACGTCACAAACTAGCAATAAATAAACTTCTTAAATACAGTCACGGAGACGAGGAGAAAGATAAATGTCGTGCGGTCAAAACTGCGTTTAGTCTATATAAATCCGCTGCTGTAATACCTCATCGCTGATTCTATTTGATGCTTGAACGATATAAAATCTCTTGGCTTGATCCTAGCTAAAGTACAGGCTGTAGGCATGGCTGAAATAATATCAAGGTAATACCACTACATACTCTGTATCAAGTCATTAATCCCCTTAATGTTTGACATTTCACACAGCAGGCTAGTAGTCACAGGTATAATTTATGCACTGACATTATATCTAAGAAAATACATGCACCAATGGAAATTTATTGATACCGTGGAAGTAAATTGATGTGTATCTATATATATATATATATATATAGGTTGGATTCAAAATGTCGTTCTTGCAGCTATCAACGTAAATAATGGAAAGCTTTACCCAGAGCAGTATTTGTCAATACAATATTTTCAATCTGAAATCGAATTGAATTTAAATGAATTAATGCATGTTTTTTAGTTTACTTAATAAAGTATTTTGTGTATGTCTGAAAGATATTATGAATTACTGAATAAATTTTAAATGTTTTGAAAAATAATAAAAGGGGTGAGCTGGTGTTCTTTTGAATCATACAGTCAACACAACAATCAGATAAATAAAACAAGGCATTACGTCAATCAAGATTTATATATATATATATATATATATATATATATATATATATATATACTATATTAGGTGCGCAACTAAGTTCTCGCTGTTTTTCAAAAGATGGCTCCAATAGTAAGTGCTGGTCGATTGTGACATAACCAAAACGTCATAAACCAAGCTTAGACGAATGGCAAACAAACCGCTTTGACACATTAGTGATTTTGTTTTTGAGTCATATACTTTTGGTTGTGTGAAAATGTCTGATTTTGGCAAATAATCGTCATTTACGGGAAGTGTTGCTTTTCTTCTTTCATTCGAAGAAAGCGCCGGCTAAAGCGCATCGAGAACTCCAAAAAGTTTACAGAGATGCTGCTCTAAGTGAAACAACGTGCCGTGATTGGTTCCGTCGCTTCAAAGATGGTGATTTCGCTGTTGACGACCGTTCGCGTGAAGGAAGACCAAAAACTTTCGAAGACGCTGAATTGGAGGCATTGTTCGGTGAGGATCCGTGCCAAACGCAAACAGAGCTTGCTTCAGCATTAGGAGTTACCCGCCAAGCTATTTCCCAGCGATTGCATACGCTGGGAATGATGACCAAGCAGATAGACATCTAAACAGAATAACAGACGTGTATTCTGTGTGAAAGAAAGAAAGACGGATTAATATTTGAATCTCTAATTGCATTTAGAAATTAATAAAAATAGAATGAAATATTGAATGCGAGTTAATGGAAAGTTACTAAGACTATTCCAAGAAAAGGTTCGAGAAGTTCTAGATATTTGCTTCCCAGAAAACGACGACGGTTTGTTTTATTATAGCTTGACCGTACGTGGCCAAAACAATACTTATAAACAACATTTATGAGTATATATGAGTTTCGGTAAAGTATCGAATATAAGGAGGAATTACTTTTCTAGCCATACGCTGTTATTTGCCTATGCATTCAAATACCATTACCATAATTGGCGACACTAAACGCAGACCTACAAACTTCTGTCTGTGGCAGAATAATTCAAGAATTTTTTAATCATCCATTTTTGTAATAATATGGGCCGAGTGAAACATTGTTTGTAGGAAAAAAGAGCAATTATACTCGATCTATTACTTAATAGAGGCAAAAAATTGCCCTCATGTTCTGCGAAAGTGTTACAAACGTTAAGAACTGGAGATAAGCGAAAGAAAATCGTGCTGGAAAAAGGAAAACTAGCCCTAGAGAAGACAGAAACATAACTTGTGCAAAGACTACACCGTTCATAAGTTCAACTGCAATTAAAAGTGAGTTACACCTTTGTATAAGCACCTCTACTATTAGACAAAGATTGATTCAAGGAAAGTTGCGTGCAAGAAGACCTAGGAAGGTACCATTATTAAATAAAAGAACTAAAATCACTTTATAGCATTTTACTCTTTGTTAGTTGCCGCGAATTTCATAGCTGATCAATGTTATTTATAGCGCGCTATTTTCAAATCTACTAATAAAATATCCATTTTCACATTTCAAAAAATATGGGATGTAATACTAGTATTAAACTCTACTTTCCCCATAATCACCTTAACGGGTTTACCGAAAATTTAGGAACCCTGAGCGAGTAACAGGGAAAATATATGCATAAGAATTTACGTGTTATGGAGGAGCGTTATCAGGGTTTCTGGGATATACATAATTGAATATTATACGAGGTTTGTTCAAAAGAAAAGGTAAATTTTGAATTTTCGCGCGCTGTGTACATTCGATTATTGAAATTTTTGTTGTTATGTTGGTACACATGTGTTAGTCATATGTTGGCATTATCAGTCAATTTGGATTAGTAGTTTGTTGTTGACAACTGAAAAGCTTAGTCACGTTTGTGTGTGTTCTTCGATTCTTGACTTTTGAAAAAATGGATCAAAGAATATGTATTAAATTTTGCGTTCAAAATGGAATAAAGTGCTCCAAGGTACTTGAAATGTTGACTGTGGCATTCGGCGAGTCCACTTTGTCTCAAAAAAGTGTTTATAAGTGGTACAAGCGCTCTACAGAAGGCCGAGAAAACGTTGATGACGATGAGCGTCCTGGAGTTGCAACCACGTCAACAAGTGAAGAAAACATTGAAACAGTGAAAAAAATTGTTTTGGAAAATCGTCGAATCACTATTAGGGAAATTGCAGAGGATGTTGGCATATCAATCGGCTCATACCATGTAATTTTTTCGAATGTTTTGGGTGTGAAACGTGTGGCAGCGAAGTTTGTTCCAAAATTGCTAAATTTTGAGCAAAAGCAACGTCGCATTAGTATCGCTCAGGAGTTGTTGAATGACGTCAACGACGATCCAGGTTTGCTCAAAAGGGTCATAACTGGTGACGAAACGTGGGTATATGGTTATGATGTCGAAACCAAGGCTCAATCATCCCAATGGAAGAGGCCAGATGAGCCAGGACCGAAAAAAGCACGCCAAGTTCGGTCAAATATGAAGGTTTTGCTCACTATTTTCTTCGATTACAATGGCGTGGTGCATCATGAGTTCTTTTCAACAGATCGTACGGTTAATAAGGAATAGTACAAGGAAGTTATGCAACGTTTGCGTGAAGCAATACGGCTCAAACGGTCGGAATTGTGGGAAAGAAAATCATGAATTCTGCATCCCGATAATGCACCAGCTCACACATCAATGCTTGTTCGTGATTTTTTGGCCAAAAACAACACCCTAATCATGCCTCAACCACCTTATTCACCAAATGTGGCTCCCTGCGACTTTTTCCTATTCCCAAAACTGAAGAGACCAATGAAAGGAAAGCGTTTTGCCACAATTGATGAGATAAAGTCGGAATCGAAGAACGAGCTGATGGCCATACCGAAAAGCGCATTTCAGAAGTGCCTCGAGGATTGGAAGAAGCGCTGGCGTAAGTGCATTATATCTGAGTGGTATTACTTTGAAGGGGACAGAATGGATATTGATGAATAAATAAATACTTTTCAAAAAAATTCAAAATTCACCTTTTCTTTTGAATAAACCTCGTATGTCTGACTACTGCTGGTCTTTAACGCGTAATTTTTCTAAGTCTACGCATGAGATAAAAGCTTAAAAACGAAGTTTTTAGTACTTAATAATTAATCTTATATTTTAATGAACTTTTACTTACTAAGTACGTGTTTCTTCTTTTGTGAACATAGGTTTACCTGTAACTCAAAAGCAAGATCTAATAAATAAAATCGACTTGTATATTGGAAATGATAATGTTATCAATAGTTAGAAATAGCTAAAATATTTCAGACAACAGATATTGAGTAAACTAGTTCAATTTTTAAGTTGGTAAAATTTTGGTAATGTAATGATTATATAATTTTCGTATATTTAAATAACAACAATTTGGTCGATACAGGATTAGATTTTATATTTATTTTTCAAACATGATAACCAGAGTGTACGCAAACAAAAAAAAGAAACTATAATTACATGATGTAAATAATTCCATTATGATCAAGATATTAATATTTCATGAAAACGAATTAAAGTAGGAAAAAGATAAATCTATTTTAGGATTTCATTTAGTTTATAAACAGGCTTTGATGACTTTCACAACAGTTTAATCACTATTTGTCACGTTCCATGTCTCCGACAATAAATAAATTGCGGTAGGAGAATAGAGAAAGTGATAAATTTATTATCTGGTTCCCAAAGCCGTAAAAACCTCAACCGACGGTAGATGAATTAAGAAAAATGTTTGGTGTTTTACAAGAATTTGCGTAAAATATTCGGAATCAATAATTCTTATGGACTTGATAAATGTCTAAATCAATATAATAAACCACAGTCTGGTGAACGAGTTAATTCCATAAATTTAAAATATTTATTATTCACTGGACGGTTCTAGATTATAAAAATACAATATAGTACAGATTATTACAGAAAACTTATAAAGCACTTATTAAACATGTCAGTGTACAATTTCTGTATACTGCTATGTTCAGTTCAGTTCAAAGAAAGCAGTATAAATATCTTATATTTTTATAAAGGACAACAAATTCCGCACGCGATCCATACCGCTGAAAGCCAAAACGTACACTGCGCACGGTGTACCATTTGGCTTTCAACGGTATACGTATTTCGACAACTAAGTTGTCATCATCAGCAGATAATTAAACAGTGTCGCACCTGGACAACTACGGCAAAAATACCCGTACGAAAACAAATTCCGCACGCGACCCATACCGCTGAACGCCAAAACGTACACTGCGGACAGTTGTCGAAATACGTATACAGAATACAAAAATTAATGTGCGTTTTTGATTTTTGTGTCATATAACTTTATTAGTTTTAAATGTAAGTTATAATACTAATTCCTCTTACAATCTATCTTATTCTTAAGATATATATACTCGTATATATATATATATATATATATATATATATATATATATATTGTATTAAGGAGCGATCTGTTGTTTCGTTTTACATCCATTATCACGTATAGTAGCTGCTAAAATGAGCTTTCCTGTGTATTCTTATTATAATTGTATATAAACGACTGGATTTAATTATTTTGAAATTTCATAGATAATTTTACTAGCAAAAAATAAATAAAAAGTTGAATGAGTGAGAAAATGGAAACGAAACGCATTTCAGAAATATAGTTAGTAAGCAGTTTTGCATTTTTGCATTTTAAGGTTAGATTTGATCAAATTACCGTTTAAATAAGTCAGTTTTATTTTTGTTTACCATAGTCTATTTTATTTAATCGATGGAGTACAATCACAATTACAATAGATAATTGATAGCTACATCTTTTCAAAGTGAGGCTTAAAATAATACTATGATATTAAGTAGCCTGAATTTTATCGAATACGGGTGGAACTAACATTTATGTATATGTTGTTATAGAGTATTTAAAGGCATACATTTTCGGTAGGTATATATCACCCTCCAGTGATAAAAAATAAACATACAAATTTGTTGTCTACAGACCCACAAATATACACATAAGCGAAATCTTTGTAAACTTTCCTTCGCAATGATTTTCTAATCCTTCGGTTGTCTGTATCTATAATAATTGATTAGAGTCACCTTCTAATTTTGGTAAATATTCAAATTTAGCAGAAATAAATCAAAAACATATGCTTATTACTAATACCAAATGTTTCTTTATGCTTTATAGAAGATACTACTACATTAATAAGTATTTTTTTTTGACTTTATTGACTGCAGTAATTCCATCTGACTCACTAGAAATACAAGTTTTTATCAGTTCTTGCAGCTTTGCTTTCTCTTACCAATGTCTTTGAATATTGTCTTTCAGAACTGGTATTGTTAGGTTGAGATGAAGTAAGGTAATGAGTAAGTAAACTTTGTCAACGTGTGCCATATATTTTCCATAGGATTTAGATCGGGTGTTTCCGGACCAGGGCAAGAGAAGTGTTAATTTCGCTATATGGCTATATGGTCCTTCTTCTTCATTTAGTAAGTTTAGGAAAGGCAAAAATACAGTTTGGACAACCTTTTCATATTGCACTTTATAATAAATATATATATATATATATATATATATATATATATATATATATATATATATGTATGTATATATATATATATATATATATATATAAATTTTTTTCTGTACAATTTCATCACTACAATGTTTGTTGGACATTCATCTAACGATAATAACGATTTCAAAAGATCAACTTTTACAGAAAACAAGAACGTGGCTTGTAAAAATGAAATTTATTATATAAACTGATGCTTTCAAGAAGTGATTTATTAATAACAGAATTCGAACTCATTTACCTTTGATTGGGAACCGAAGGTAGGCCGTCCTTAATTAATATGTTTTATACTGCGATGAATATCTTTCTTAGCTAGTTATTATCGATAAAGGGTTTGGTTATATGATTAAGTTCTCGAAATAGTGATTAAAATGGGTATATATATATATATATACCATAAAGCTCTCTTGAATATGTAGTTTATGATACCACGTGCTTTTGTCTAGCGAAGATGAGAAGAGTGTTTAGGTACTATCTTTATATGCTTTGAAAGCTCAAAATAAAAAAGGAAAGAAATTATAGCTAGAAAAAAACCTACGAGGAGTTGATTTGATTACCCAAAGATATCCATTCAGGTTCAACTTATCAGCCTATCTAGTCCAAGACGATCGTATCGGTTGTTAAATAAAAATAAGCACACCATTCTATTTAATAAATAGAGCGCTGTATATAAGTATTTTCGAGTGAAGAACAAGGAAACTCGTGCTCTGTTTTAGGTCATAAACGCCTCATTAGTTGGAGCACCACAATAACAAGAGATAAAGAAAAAACAAATGAATAAACGAAACTTCCCTTTTAATTATTGAAAGAAAGTAGTTAAATTGCAGGTAAAACAGTTTTTAATAAGAAAATTTAGACAAAAATATCATAAACGAATTAATAAATAAGACACAGTAGTTAGGATTTGTTAATCTAATATTACAGAAACAGCAAAAAACAAATTAAGCGATTTATACCGGAACTGGGCCAAGTTTCATTTATAACAACAAAAAAATTACCTTTCTAGAGTCTATTATTAAGTTAGCCTCAAATCTTCGTAATAAATAATTTTAAAGCGTTTAAATGAAATAAATAAATAGAGAAAACGATACGATATAAAAAATTTTCAATTAATTACATAAAAAAGACAAAAATTTAAAGTAATATTAGCAATACAGACTTCCTAGGCGTCTTAAATCCAGATATACTGTAACTCTATGTTGGAAGTTTGATGGTAAAGTGTCTGTATGACTTGACATTGGGAACGAAACTACGCACAAAGAAAGAAATTAAACCTAGGAAGATACACCACTGTACAAAAGAATGTAACAAACGAATGAAATAAATGTATCGTGCTATTATTAAGAAAATCATTTAATTAATGAGACACAGGATCTTAAATCATACAAGTAAATAATGTAAGATAGAGTTTACATCAAAATTAAGCTAAACAGCTTACAACGTAACTGAAAACGTAACAATCTGTCGGTAGGTTTGCGATAGAAAAAATGTCGTAATGCACAATCAGTACAACGGTTCGCCATGATGTCTAGGAATGGAAGGTTATACTCCGACTCAAACTTTATGACGAAGTAAATGGAACTGTATTGAAAATTTAGAAAAGTAAAGAAATTCTTCAATAAATCGCATTCATGTAGCCGTGTAATTTTTGCGTGTATTTCAATGTATTAGGCGCGCAACTACGTTCTCGCTGCTTTTTTGATGAAAATGCAATTTTATTGTGAAAAAATGTTTACAAATGAATCATTCAATGTATTGCCCATCGCTAGCAACAACTTTTTCCCATCTTTCTGGCAGAGCTCGAATATCGTCACGGTAGAAGTGTTCATCTTTTGAGGCTATCCACGAATTAAGCCATTTTGAGATGTCTTCATATGAGCGGAACTGCTGATTAGCCAGACCATGTGCCATCGAACGGAACAAGTAATAATCGGACGGCGCAATATCTGGGGAATATGTCGGGTGGAGTAGGACCTCCCATTTGAGCGTTTCTAAGTAGGTTTTAACGGGTTTGGCAACGTTAAGCTGAGCGTTGTCATGCTGTAGAATCATTTTTTCGTGCCTCTGCTCGTATTGTGACCGCTTTTCGCGCAGTGCTCAGCTCCATCGCATCAATTGAGTTCGATACCGTTCCCCAGTGATGATTTCGTTCGGTTTCAACAGCTCATAATAAATAACACCGCCCTGGTGCCACCAAATACACAGCAAAACCTTCGCAGCGTGAATATTCGGCCAAACCGACGACGTAGAAGCATGACCGGACAGTCCCCATGATTTTGTTCTCTTTGGGTTGCTGTAATGAATACATTTTTCATCACCCGTAACGAAGCGATGAAGAAAACCCTTCCTTTTTTGCCGCTGTAGCAGTTGTTCACAGGCGAAAAAACGACGCTCAACGTCACTTGGCTTCAAATCATAAGGAACTCAGGTTCCTTGCCTTTGAATCAAACTTTTTTTTGCGTTTGGTACGGATCCTCATCGAGTAATGCCTCCAATTCAGCGTCTTCGAAGGTTTTTGGTCTTCCTTCACGCGAAAGGTCGTCAACATCGAAATCACCGTCTTTGAAGCGACGAAACCAATCACGGCACGTTGTTTCATTTAGAGCAGCATCTCCGTAAACTTTTTGGAGTTCTCGATGCGCTTGAGCCGCCGTTTTTTTCGAACGAAAGAAGAAAAGCAACACTTCCCGCAAATGACGATTATTTGGCACAAAATCAGACATTTTCACACAACCAAAAGTATATGACGCAAAAACAAAATCACTAATGTGTCAAAGCGGTTTGTTTACCATATGTCTAAGCTTGGTTCATGACGTTTTGTTTATGTCACAATCGACCAGCACTTACTACTGGAGCCATCTCTTAAAAAACAGCGAGAACTTAGTTGCGCACCTAATAGTTTTTCAGTTTCCGTTTTAATATGACGGCTAATATTACATACATCACATTTAATCATAATATACATACATACCTCTATAATTGTTATCGTTACTTACACGTATTAAATATACAAAATTAAACTCGTTGTTAGTATTCTCTTTTACTAAAAATTAGCAACATAGTTTTTCATACTGGTAGACACATATTGGACACACAGCAAACAATTTAAATTTTACATTTTCTATAAAACTATTCCTGCAAAACAATAGGAACAAAAATACTTTACCTATATTTCATGCTATAAAACCATCAAAAATATAATTATTATTGTGATTGAATTAAATTTTGTTTTATATTATTACGACTATTTAATTTTTATATAATATCGACACTTAAATCATAAAATCGTGTATTAATTGCTATTCCCGTATATTCTATTATGTAGATATTAATATTGCTTATAAATTGTAAAGTGGTGATGTATGAAATGATATTTCCAGTTATTGAATATTAGTGAAACTACGTATTATATATAAATTTAGCAACGATAAATTCAACGATTTATAAGCGACAAAATAATTTTATTGGAAAATGTATTTTATGAAAACTAATACCAAATAATATCGATATCCAATTAACACTTTATGTGTTCAAACAAAAAGTTAAATTTAGAATCAACTTTTCGAAAAAAGAAGAAACTTGTAACGTCACTTATTCTATCTTTTTATTGTGGAAAATAGCAAGATTTAGTTTATAGTCCTGTTAGCTTTTCCTGAAATTTATTCAATAAATGACGGGGTTATAGTATTATTTGTGACTGGTATTTTCACGAACGATAGGAAAATGATTTTTGAGCAAACAACTACAATCGACCTAGATGGTAAACTTACTAAGTTTTGTCAAAATGCATTAAATACAAAAAAACATACGATGATGGTTACCCCTTTCCATACCAATTTCCGTATTCCGTATGCGTATTTCGACAACTAAGTTGTTATTATCAACAGATAATTAATCTCAGTGCCGCACCTGAAATCACGGCAAAATCCACACAAAAGACAAAGTCCGTTCTGGATCTACACCATCAAAAGCCAAACACACATTGTGTGTATAGACTTACACCGATGAAAGCCAAAGACACACAGCGTGCGTTTGGCTTTCAACGATGTAAGTCTAGCACCGACTTTGTCCTTTGTAAAGATTTTACCGTGATTTCAGGTGTGACATTGTAATTAATTATCTGCTGATGATGACAATTAGTTGTTGAAACACGTTTACAGAATAAGAAAATTATTGTGGAATTGTGGTTAACCTTAATTGATTAATTTAATCAACCACAGTTTCTATTAAGAGTTACGCAGCAATTAGGGAATAAAATAAAAGAAATGTTCGCTAAACGGTGGTTTCTAAATTTACAAGGAACTTATATATTAACGACGACGAAGGCCAGATATGGCTCAGCCTAAATCATATGGTGGCGCTCACAAGATATAATTTATTTCCAATTTCCAATTTCCACTTAATAAGTATTTAAAATTCATATTTAATTAGTACTTAAAATTCATACTCGATTAGTACTAATAATTCGTACTTGATTAATACTTAACACCTTAAAACAACGACAACATGATAAGAAATTAGAAAAATCGCAAAACGTCTTGAAAATGGAGATGGATAAAAAACAAACTTTTCTTTTGAAGGGTCTAGGAAAAAAGAAACTTCAAACTCACCTTTAATCCAGCTTTCACTGTTATTTGCACGTTTAACACCAATTTCGATAGTTAGTCCATAATTCTTAAACGTACTACTTAATAATGGCAGATTATAAAGACGTTAAAGATCCAGAATTATAGAAAGGAACGAAAACACGTACTTTATGTTTGGAAGCTTGATAAAATATATCTCTGGCTTAGCAAATCTCCCAAATTTAAAATCAAAATAGACGCACATATACGCAAAACTAGCACGCGTTACGAAACCAAGCTGTGAAATCAAGACAGCCACGGAAAACTACATAGTAACGATAATAGTCTCACGAAAGGCGTAACTAAACAACGAGATCACGGTCTAACCTAAAATCAAATCAATCAAAAAACACTAGAAAAATCATCGAAAAACTGTTAAAGACTCAAAATACTTTAAAGTGATGGCTACTAATGACGAGAAGTTATACTTTGAGCAGAAGCTTAAGACGACATGCTAAAGACAAGTAATGGATGAGACCACTAGAAAAGAGACATCTGCAAAAACGTTGTTTTGAAAAGTCGAGGGTGAAACAGTGTTGACTTTAATTTGGTTTGCTGGTAAATTGAGAAGTTAAAAAGTGTATCGGTCATTTCATAAATTTCCTTTTCATCTTCATTTTTCTTTCCCCTCTCATCTTCCTCTCCTTCAACCCTCCTCCTCCTCCTCTCCCACTCATTCATCCTTTTCCACTTTCATTTGTATGTAAGTAATGGTTATATAAGATTACATATTTCACGTCATTGTTAAATATTCAAACATTCTTGTGAAATTACTGGCAGATATACCTAATATTATTATATCCAAACTCTGGTATATTTATAAGCGATTACCAGTTGTGCAATATTTCTTAAAAATTTTTTGAATTCAATTCAAATGTTTCGAAATAGACTATTCGAACAGATAATGCGACTGCAACGAAAAATTATCTACATAATCAGTGGTCGGGGTCAAAGAAGTTACACTCGTCCAGAATAAGTTGGACTGCTTTATGAAAACTTGCGTAGTCGTGAAGAAAGAGGGCTTTCTTGTGACAAAAAGGGTTTCGATTAATAGCCCTACAAAATTTTGTTGGGATATTACCGTAGGTAACTGCTATTGTTTTAATCTCCATTGGAATGTATTCAACAAGAATAACTTCTGCTTGGTCCCAAAAGACGGTCATTTTCAATGGGTCAACGACCCTATCTAAACTGTTTTGACCAATATTTCTTTTTAAAATACGACGGAGCCTCATACCCTTACACTACAATTATTCGCTCCTGAATATTTTTAGGAAAATTCTGTTTCCTTGTTAGAAATTTAATGATGCTACGATATTCTATTTTTACAAAACTTATTTCTTACTGCGAAACATTTTATAAAGTACAAAATAATTAACAAATTGATGTCAAATTTGATACATAAACTACCACTGATTCCTTTAAGACGCTATAAAACCACGAAGTTCAAAGTTGTGCACATATTAAATAATCATAATAATAATATGCAATACTGTACGATGAATGTAAAATAAGAATTCCGGTACTTGAGATAGATCCTAGAAAGAAGGTTTATTTTTATTGCAAAATTTCTATTGTTTGTTTTATTGCGGCCGGTTTATATTTGCGGGAAAACTAAATTACGTGCATTTGGGGTGGGTTGTTTACAACGAGGAGAGAGACAACATAAGATTGTAAAGTTTTACTGAAATGTACTGTAAGTATAGTTCAGACGTTATTCGTCACTTGTAGAATATATTAGTAGATTATTGTCAACGTGATTATCCGTGTTTGTGAGAGTTTAAAACATTTTCTTTTAGTATTAAGCGTATTTTAAAATGCCGAAAGAGAAACCAATAAGTACACAAAAGCGATACGCTATAATTGTACTTCAGGAATAGTGTGATTCATAACGTACAATTGCTGAAATACGGCATGTAGAAAAATCAACGGTGCACTAGACGAGGATAGTTTGACAAGTAGTGAGAATGAAACATAAGTGGCGCTCTAATTGGTAAACCAAATGCACTGTAATTTAGGTTGCCTATTTATATGTTTACATTCCGATATTTAGATAAATCGGTTGATTAGTTTATTTTTGACAGCTGATTGAAAAAGAAGCAACACGTCGTTTTGTTAAAATGGAAAAAGCAGAGTATCGTGCGGTGATTAAATACTTCGTAATTAAGGGTACGAAAGCTACCGAAATAAAAGATGAGTTACGGGAAACATTAGGTGAATCTGCTCCATCATCCGCCACAATAAGTAGATGGGTAAATGAATTTAAACGTGGTAAAACAAGCTGTGTTGATGAAGCGCGCTCTGGAGCATCCAAAATCGTGACTTCTAAGGAAATGATTATAAAAATCTATAATATTATTACGCAAGATCGACGACTCAAAGTGAGAAAGATAGCAGACATGGTAAACATTTCAACAGAATGCGTACACCACATTTTAATGAAAAAATTTGGCCTTTCCACGCTTTTGGCAAGATGGGTGCCGCGATTGCTTACGACTGATCAAAAGTTCACTCGTTTGCTCATTTCCAATGAGAGTTTGGACCTTTATAAGCGGAATCCGGTTGATCTTTGTAGGCGATTTGTTACTTGCGATGAAACTTGGATACACTACAGTACACCCGAAACTAAAGAACAGTCAAAGCAATGGTTAGAACGTGGTTCTGCACCTCCAAAGAAAGCGAAACCAATTTATTGGCAAACCAAGTGATGGCATCAATTTTTTGGGATTCAAAGGGCATTTTGTTCATTGATTACCTTCAGAGAGGTGCGACAATAAACGGACAATATTATGCAGAACTTCTACGAAAATTAAATGTTGAGATTCGTGCTAAACGGCCAGGAATGTCAAAGAAAAAGATTCTGTTTCACCAAGACAACGCTCCTTCGCATACCAGCACTGTTGCGATGTCCAAAATCCACGTGTTGCATTTCCAATTAGTACCGCATGCGCCTTATTCGCCGGATCTAGTCCCTTCCGACTTTCACCTTTTTCCAAAATCGAAAACGGCACTAGGTGGAAAGAAATTTTCGTCTAACGACGAGCTTATCACCTTCGTAAATGAGTATTTTGCAAGCCTTCCGGAATTGCATTTTAGAGATGGCATAAGGGCATTGGAGCACCGTTGGAATAAATGTATTGCTCTTTTAGGAGAATATATTGAAAAATAAAAATTATTTTGTATTAAAAAATTCATTTTTCTTTTCCATTCTCACTACTTGTCAAACTACGTATACTCCAGTGATATAATACAACAGTGTCTGTCGAACATCATATTCGACCAGGTTCTTCTCCGATAATAACGGCTGCTGGAGAATTACGAATTAAACTATTTATAAAACGAAACAGATGTCAAAATTACGGTAGAAATTATTGTCGGACATGAAAATCCAGTACTACAGAACGCCGTCTAAAAAAGCCGATATTCATAGAAACGTCGCATCGAGAAAACCGTTATTGCAACGAGGAAATCGGAAAAAAACGGTTACAATGGACGTCAAACTATCACAATTGAATACCAAATGATACCAAGATGATTTAGATAGACAAGTCCAAATTTGAGGCGTTGGGGCAAAGACGTTGTCCGAAGAACGAAGCATCGTTCCTATGGTAAAACGGGGATGGTTCAGTTATGCTCGGGGGATATGTCTGTATAGTAAGAAAGTCTACAGCAATTCTCGAATATAACGCTATTTCCTCAGGATTGCGCTTAATAGTGGAAAACTTCACGTTTGTCCATGATAACGAACTGAAAATACCACTTAAATTTGCAAAAATTATTTGAACGCTCATATAGAATTTAATAAGGTTCAAATCATGTCCTGTCACCCACAGAGCCCAGATCTTAATCCCTTGAAGTTGCTACAGGACGAAGTCGATAGAAAAATAAGAAATCATTACTCAATTTCAAAGGATCATCTTTGGCGGCTTCTTCAATCCGAATGGACAATATTTCTATAGATACACTTAAAAAATTAACTGATAGAATGCCCCATGTGACGCAAGCTATATCAAACGTGAAATGAAGATATTTCATTAAGAAAAAGGTTTAATTACTTACAATGAAATCAGAACTATTTCGTTGAATATTTCGTTAATTTTCTTTGTAAGATATTTGTCAATAGAAGTAGAATCAATACATTTTATTTTTGTGTTATTTTCTTTCCATTTTATTTATGCTTTCAAAAAATTTTATTGAGGGCCCAAACTTCAGCGAGCAGTCGGGTAAATAAAAAATATCATTATCGAACGTTACTAGGCAACGCACAATTATTTGTTTCTATCGTTTCTAGGTATATTTCATTCCAGTTCCCCTCCTGTAATTTGTGTTATCCCTCTTATTCATCCTCGTATTAATTTCTATAAAACACCAGCGCGGTAATATAAAGAGCACTTCTGAATCATTGATAAATAAGATAAGTCGTAAAATAATATCGAAAGCTTCTATATATCGTTTTTCTCTCCTCGGATCCAATAAAATAATAAACGATGTTATAATAAAACGTAGAGAATCTAAACAATTTCTCTTCTTTGGTTTACTCCTGCAGTAACCGTGAAACAGTTTCTGCTAACCCGATTAAAAGCGGAAAACCACTCGATTCAATATATCGACTTTCCGGAACCGAATTCATTTTCACTGCGAAAAGCGAGATGAAGCAAAAATAGAATCACCTGAAACAAAAGTTAGCGTTAATTACAAAACGCTGACCTTATACCTAGAAATGAAAGCTGACTGCGATTCTGCGTCGTTTCGAAGACAATAAAGACCCTTCAAACATTTAAATACGCACTCAATTACTTGTCAGTCAGTCAATGCTTCAGCTCAGTGTAAACAATAACTTAATAATAATAATGGACCTCCTTGCGAAGTTTATTTACATTCTAATATTACACTGTCTAGAATATCGTACTTTTCAATAGCGGGGATGCGTACGAGAAATAAATTGGAGCATACAAAACATTTCTTTCGTTATTGTAAACACTGAATTAATAATTGATGCCCTTAATGTCCATGAAATTGAAAGTATCAGAATGGATTCGTTCTTTATTAAATCTTCACGTTTTACATTAAACTTTTAAACTCGATAAATAATAACATTCATTGCTTTGCATAACATTAACCAATTATAAAGATATTTAATTAAGGCTGCAGAAACGAGTGCTTACGCAGTAGCGTACGATTTAGTTACTATCAATATTAAAAATAATAAACGTAATTACTTATTATTTTAGTTTTTTTTGTGTTGTTGATACAGAATGACGCAAAAATTCGCCGTAGTATTGTGTAAGTAGTATGCCTTCCAGTGCTGGCTCAGTCATACTTCTACGACGAGGTGAAAATATGTTGGTGTATTTGGAAAAGGAGCGTCCTGCGTCTAACGATGTGATGTTTGCGCATTTAAAAAGGCCATTCGCATTATATTCGTACTCTTATGCTATATTTAGTGCTTCATGTAACGACAGCTTGGGTGGCTTCTCTAATTTGGAAATAGTATCTAAAGAATTGAATAATTTTCGGAAATTTACTCTATTTTAGTATGGACTTCATTTTCTGAAACCAGTCGCTGACTTCCTGAAATTGCTTGAGCATCTTGTGGATTTAAATTTAAGATACGAGGTTTAATAATGTGTAAAAACTTTTCATAATATAAAACAGATTCAAGCCACGTTCTCCATCTCGTCAATACCGGCAGTGGTGTCTGAGAAATGTCCGGACAAGCCTATTTAAACTCACGAATGCGTTTTGGAGATTTAATAAAAGCTATTTTGGTAAAAACTACAAACTGGCCCACTCTTGCATAACTGTTTCTAATAATATCAGCTACACGATAACATACATGGAGCAAACCGGTTACACGAAGCAATTGAGGATAAGATTGTTTTAGTAACTTTCCGGCTTTAACCATATTCCAACCCCTATCTGTAACCAACATCACAAGTTGGGTTATCGATATATTGAACTTCCCAAAGATATGTTATATAAATTCTACCATCCTTTCCGCGTTTGTCTTCTGTAATATTCTAGTACGTAAAAGAAGAGCCAAGGAAATCTCACCGCTTTTTATAGTATGCACTAATAAATAGTATTTTAAATGTGCAAACACATTTAAAATACATCTGTACTATTACGTTGTGCCGACCAAAGCCCAAAACAAAGTTTGGATCTTTGATGATGAGGACAACCCGTAGTCATCAGAAAATCCCGATCTGTAAAGAAGAAAATGATAGCTGTATTTCTCAAATCGAGTGGAATTGTGTAACGCGTCGTTTTAGACACACAGCTAAGTGGTATACTGAACGGTGCCTGCCTAAAATCATTGGATCTAGGAAGAACCTGCGGCCAGAGTCAAGAATGGACACCTGGTTCCTCCATCATGATAATGCTCCAGCTCACCGCGCCAAAGCCTTCACCGAATATTTGACCACGACAGGATTGAAACTTCTCGAGCACCCTCCCTACAGTCCAGATCTTGCTCCCTGCGACTTTGTACTGTTCCTGCATGTGAAAATGAAGTTGAAAGGGAGGCGGTTTTCCAGTGATGAGGACCTTCTGCGGGCTTGGGACAGCGAGTGTGCTTTACTCCCTAGTGAAACTTAGGAGAACTGGTTTAAAGATTGGTTTCGGAGGATGGAGAGGTGTATTGAGTGTAGAGAAAATTACTTTGAAAAAATTAAATAAACAAAGCTGAATTGCTAAACTTCCCTAGTACCCTTTGCATCTTAAGCGAACTCTTCTGTTATTTTTAAAAGTCCTGTTTTATTGAAGTCCATGTAGAGTAGATGATTTATTGTCTGTAATATATTATTATTAATTTAAAAAATCAAACTTTTTTTTAAACTCAATGTCGAACATTTTATAATCAAGTAATATTATTAAAATTAAAAAAAAATTGGGTAAAAATTGACTTACACCATATTAATAAGAAGTTACCAATAATCAACAAGCCAAAATCTGAAAGTGTAAACGAAATTCTTACCGTGAAACGCTCTTACTAATTTTTTGTGACACTTAAATGCTTTCATAATCCTCGTAGGGCATTTATACTCACGAAACACCAGTTTAATTTAAAGGAATTATAAAGTACTTCCGCGCACTGTTTGTTGAATAAAAATTTTACATATAAATGACATTTGTGAGACGTTCAATTAAAAAACGCTTTTCGTATTTCTCAAAAGGGAAAAGTGGGTAGAACTAAATTGCCCTGGGACTGGCTGTGTGTAGGTGTGGTAAAGCCAAGATGCGAATATTCCATTCGTTTCTTAACTATAAAAACTTTGGGAAAGTTTGAAATTTTCTCTCACATCAACTTTTCTAACGTACAAATTTAATGCGCTTTTATTTATTTTGATTTAATAACAAATCCTTGGTAGAGTGCATTAGTTCGTCCCTGTGTAGTTAATGGAAGTTTTTAAAAAGATTGATGTATGCATAAACAATTTAAAACTCTCTTATTCAGCAAAGTTTCATAACGCGAAAACACTTAAAAATCGTTATTGCTCTCGTAAAAATAATAAAGCTGCTTTTGTTAAATTACCACTCTTTGATGTAATAACGTGTTTGTAGAGAATATACATACGAGGGAGCGTTTTTATATTCGCGGAATGAGCGGGTTGTAGAGGGGTGAGTAGGCGCATTGGGGGCGTGGCCTGTGCAGCGACTCATGCTTAGTATAAATACGAAGTTTCATTGTTATTAGACAGTTAGTCTTTGAGCTATCGTCAACCAAGTAACATAATCAGGAGTGAAAAGTGAAATATGGAAAAAATCGAATATCGTGCCGTTATAAAGTTCCTTGCCAGGCAAGGAAAATCAGTCGCGACCATAATGAATGAGATGTCATTGGTTTACGGCGACTCTTATCTAGGAAAAACCATGGTGTACAAGTGGCATAGTTTATTTAAACAAGGAAGGGAATCCCTTGAAGATGACCCGAGGCCGGGCAGGAGCATTGAGGTGCCCACGCCAGCACTTATCCAAAAAGTTGAACAAATTGTACTCGAAGATGCTCGACTAAGGAAGAAACAACTCGCAGAAATGGTTGGAGTATCCGATACAACAATTTTTAAAATCCTACACGATCATCTCGGCATGTCTAAGGTCAGCGCAAGATGGGTGCCGAGAATGCTCACGTCGCCGCAAAAACAACAGCGCGTAGAGTGTTCGCGTGCATTTTTGGACCTCTGTAATGAAGACAAGGATGGTGTATTGAGTGGAATTGTTACTGGAGACGAAACTTGGGTTCATCATTATGAACCTGAGTCCAAACAAGACTCCATGCAGTGGCATAAAAAGAGCACAGCACCTCCCAAGAAATTTAAAGTGTCACAATCAGCTGGGAAACTCATGGCAACGGTATTTTGGGACTCGGAAGGAATATTGTTGATTGATTATAAAGATAAAGGTGTTTCTATAACCGGAGAATATTACGCTTCAATATTAGAGCGACTAAAAGAAGCCATTAAAGAGAAAAGACGGGGAAAATTGACAAAAGGTGTTCTGCTTTTGCACGATAACGCGCCCGTCCACAAGAGCCGCGTTGCGTTAGCTGCCCTGGATAAGGTGGGCTTCAAAATTGTGAATCACCCACCCTACAGCCCAGACCTGGCCCCGAGTGATTATTACCTGTTTCCGAAAATGAAAAAAGAGCTGCGGGGTAAAAAATTTACTGCCGATGATGAAGTCAAGGAGGCAGTTTCGGCGTATTTTGCAGATAAAGAGAAATCATTTTTTTATGAGGGTATAAATAAATTGATTGAAAGATGTGAAAAATGTATCCGTCTTGCAGGTGAATATATTGAAAAAGAAAAATAATTTGGTTTCTTTATTTCCACCCCTTGTCCCCCATTCCGCGAATATAAAAACGCTCCCTCGTATATCTACAACAAAGGAAATGTTTATTATTTCTATTACTTTATGTATCTAATAAATTCGTTTATATCGACACATACACACACATACACATATTGATGTGAATTTTCAATTCAATATTATGTAATAATAGTGATAATGCGAAATAGAATAATATTCAGTGCACATAAGATGTGGCGTGAGATTATATAATGTTAAAATTTTCATTAAAAGACTTTTATTGATGTGTTTAGGGACAGGTAATTTACTTAAAAAAATTTAATTTATATTTCGAAGGGCGTATATCTTATTAAAAAACAGAAATCGATAAAAGAATTTGTATTTAAAAATGATATTTGAAATGTCCTTTAAGGTGGTACCAGGGAATTTAATAAAATTTAATTATAAACATTATATAATGAAATCTAATGTAAAATTTTATTTCAATTGAATTTTATAATATTGGAATAATTACGAAAATAAATTTGTGAAGTTTTAAAATCGGAAGTAGAAGAAATAAATGAGATGACGTCAGAACGCAAAGATTTCGCTAATGCTGCCACATTAAGTTCGACAGTTGCGTTTTTTATGCGAATTACTTCCAGGCTTGCCCAGTGATCAAACTACATTATTATACAACAACAAATTGTAATATTTGATGAAGATTACGAGACCCTTTACCCTTCACTTAGGTACTGGCTCTGTTTAAACTATTGTTCTATTAATTTAAATTTCCGTTTGTCTTTAATTTTTCAAAAATTCTAATTTATTTCGTCTTTTTTGGTTTCCTGTTATAATTTTTCGGTAATTCAATTAGTTGTACTTAGAAAACAGGAATTAGTTTAGAAGAGCGAAAGAGGCGGATGATTGGCCAGACGCTCTCTAATCTCGTCTTTGCTTTAATGCGTTTCAAAGTAAAGATTAATTAATGATCACGTTATGCAAGTAATGCAAACTGTGCAAAAATTGTTAAAAACAAAGCAAAATTTTTCCTTAATTCAATTTCACTGTCATTTCTATACATAAAAAGTTTGAATTAATCAACTTACTTTATTTACTTCAAGTATATTGACATTAAAACTTTTATATTTAGATATAGATTAACTAACAAAAATTACCGTTTCGTTTAATTGCATTACTTTCACTTTGTTTACACACGCAAAAAGTTTGGATGTAATTCCAATTTTTATGTGTGTATACTTGTAGGTAATTTAGATGGAGCCTGTGGTTGATTAACATAATCACTGAAGGTTGATATATAACCCCTTTCCACATCAATTTTCGTATTCTGTATCCGTATTTCGACAACTAATCATCATCATCAGCAGATAATTAAACAGTGTCGCACCTGGAAAACTACCATTTGTGTCCGTATGTTATCTCCATAACCAATCATCTGCGGAATTGTTATTTTGTGCATTTCTGTTAAATGAACCATTTTGCTGAAATGCAGTTAACGAAATTCAAACAGGTATGACACTGACAATACTTTGCTAAGGCAAGGCATTTTAAAACGAAGTACAAGTATAATTAAAGATTTTCACTTAATAGTTCGGTAAACAAACTATTATGTGAAAATCTTAATTTAATTGTAAACAAAATTATTAATCTGAAAACATTTAATACTTCCGAAACAGTCGAAGATAGTTATAGGACATTGTACATGAAATATGTCTGGAATTTTCTAAAGAATCCAAAAATTTTATATTTGACAGAGTATTGCCTTTAAAATAAGAAAGTTGGTATTGACTACTTTTACATGACACACCCTGTATATAAACTTTTTATTTAAAAAAATACGCAACTAAAAATCCCAATCGACGTGTCCGAGCGTTTTTTCGAACACCCTTCCATTTAATTATTATGGAATTTATTCCATTTGGCTGATACACACTGATACTTGCAGAATTTTTCTTTATATATTGAATGTTTTGGTTATATTTGATGTTAATTTATTAAAGAGACTTTTTTTAATGAATATTTACACTTAATTTATGAAAAATATTTTTTTCAAAAAAACAATTTTAAAACTTATTATAATTTGAATTTGATTTTCAATTAATCAAGAAAAGTAAACAACATAATAATGTTTGTATGCTGTGTACGTATTTCGACTACTAAGTTCTCATCTTCAGCAAATAATTAATCACAGTGTCGGACTTGGATCCACGGTAAAACTCGCACGGAAACAAATTCGTTCCAGACATTAACGATCAAAAACCAAACGCACACATATTCGTTTCATATAATTTAAAATGTATTCTAGTCTTAAAACTAACAAATTATCTTAAAATACACATGTGAACCTATTCAAGAGTGGTATTCTTCTATTTTTCTTTTCCAGGAACTCAAAGGTGCAAGAATATATTATTGGACCTTTATCGGTGTTTAACACATGATTTTTGTTTTTCTAAATGTTTATGCTTTCATGGTTATCTAGCTCACGATGATTATTTACGTTTTTGATTAAATGTAGACAATCTGCTTTGCAAAGCTGAATTCTCAATTTGATTAAACTTTGATTAAACGCTATATGTTCTTTATACCGGGCCATTTTTTGCCTGACCGATGTATTATTTATTGCAATCTAGACATTTTATTTCGTAAATCTCCTATTTTTATTTAACTCGATTTTATCTTTCGCATTTCCTAGAGAGATTTAATAAAGTTACTGGACCGAAATGTAACTTGATAACCGCTCTCTTTAAAAACCCTTTTTAAATTTTTCTTCATTGGGTGAAACGGTAAGCATAAAATTGTTTGTCTCGATTGTCTTGAAGTACCTCACGATGTTCTTAATCAAATTTAATTCTCTTTCGTATCTCACTTTTATTGTAATATTAGTTTCTTGCGGAAAATATCAATTTCTATTTTACGATTATTTCTAATTACTAAAGTATCTAAGAAAGCTAAGGTGCCATTATTTTCTTCTTCTACTGCAAACTTAATCACCGGGAATTTTGAATTTAATTACTTGACGACATCGTGTAGGTTACATTTACGTGTGTCAAAAATCGCGAAAATCTACATACATACCTAATCCTAACTTTTGCAAAATATATGACGTTACGTTTAAATTCAACTTCAAAATTACTCATGAGTTAATCCATTCTAAACGGAGAAAAGCAATTGCCCATTGCTGTTGTTTGTTTCTGTTCAAAGAACTTATCTTTGAATTAGAAACTATTTTAAGACATACAAAGGGCTGTCAATCGCAAGTATTCATTTACATTTCATATACAGAATACAAACGTTATTGTGTAAACGGTTTTATTTACCTTTATTGATTAATTCAATCGGCCACAGTCTCCATTGAAATTTGCCTTCGTTTTCAATATATCGTAATGTTTTTTTTGCGAGGCTGGATGCTAGACTTACTTGATTAAAAGAACTCATGCAGAAAAAATTTAAACAAAAAAAATTTTTTTAGATAAGAATCTTAAAGTAAAAATAAGTATTTGAGTTTGACCTACCTTCCCTTCAGCACCATCTTCAAGTTTACTGGAGAGACATGCCTGCACGCAACTTTTACGTTAATAACGTAATCGATCCAATTAGTTTCCCTTTTTAAAACTTCTCAAATTTATTTTTTTAATTCCTTTCAACTAATCTTCCTTTATTCAAAATTAAATTTTACATTAAATTTTTACTTTGTAATGTATTTAACTAAAATTCTTAATTCTACTGTTGGATTTTTGTAATCTGATATAATCCTACCTTTAGCTTATTAACATTTTATTTACAAACAAATCAACTATTTACAAAATACATTATTAAACAGAAAATAAATATACATTAGCGTTAGATATTAATTTCTAGTTTAAAACATTGTTTATTCTAATCATGTTCAATTTACTGTTTTGTCCATTTATTACAAAATATCAAATTACAGATGACTAGTATTCTTTTGCCTTTGATGTTCATCTTTTGCTGACTTTCTGTAGAATATAGTTGTTCTCTCATCAACCCATCGGATGATCCCGGATGATACATTCATATTTAAAATGTTGTTGAAACTTATTCAAACAGACTTGAAGAAATTAAAACTACAATAAAGTTGCTAATTCTATTGGTAAAAATTAATACCTTAGGCCAACTTAAATTAAAGTATATACATTTTTAGAATTTCAAGAAATTATATACGAAATTTTACGGACAAGCCATGTATCTGTCTCGCGGTTATTGTCCATACTTTCTTCATCTTGGATTCCGAACTGGAAGTGGAATTGTCTTCGACAATTCGGGTACCAAAATTGTCGAAGCCGTGGAACATGAATTTTCAAGTTTTTTATTAAATCAGGATTAAACCAAAACAGTTAAACAAATCGTCCAAAATCGTTTTTAAGACCTTCAGAAGTGACAGTACGCGAGTATTAGTTAATGTACGATAGCTTTTGAAAAATATCAATCTTTTCAAAATAAAAAGTTTTGAAGTTGGCCCTCATGTTACGTAAACTATAATAGTATTTGTAAACTAACAGAATTCAAGCTCATTACTCGAGTTCCGATGTTTTTGATTATTTTGGTTTTGAGAAAGTTTGTAGGAGATTTGTAAAGTACTTCACTTTCAGAACTATGAACTTTAAACTATGATAGAAAATATGTCCTGCAGACACTCACTCATCGGAAAAAACAACCTCTTCAAAGGACTTTAACAAATAGCACTGATTCCTCCTTTTGCTTGCTAAGGTAAATTTTGTAGTAGTTATGTCACTAGATTGTCATTTAGCTTCTCAGATCTTTGTACTAAAATGAATGGTAATGCAATATGCAGGTATTTTTTTATGATAATAATATATGTAAGTTCTCTTTCTTCTTTTATTATCTTTTTCTTTCTGTATATGTATATATATATATATATATATATATATATATATTGTATATATATATATATATATATATATAGAGAGAGAGAGAGAGGAAGATTGTTATTATTACTATTATTATTTTTAACTCAATCTTCTTGCGTCACCGTTCGCATAATTTATACATTAACCGTATTTAAAAACAACTATTTGCATTTCCAATAGTAAAGAAATTAATGAAGAAGTTAATAACAAAGGTAATTAAATCCTAAATCTCTTGAATGGTGTTCTCAATATATTTGTTTCCTAAAAAAATTAGGTTAAGCGAATCTTTACAATGCAAATTAGTAACCTTAGTGAATTAGAATTTCGTTACGCCTCTTTCAGAATAAATTACAATACGTTACACAAACGCTTTTGTCAAGTACAATGTTGTCTGTAGATTCTATATATTTATATTAGTAACGAACAATATTTGGCAATAAATATACGAATAAAGTGCACGTGA
Organism: Dermolepida albohirtum; assembly: GCA_031893035.1. Classification (NCBI taxonomy): domain Eukaryota; kingdom Metazoa; phylum Arthropoda; class Insecta; order Coleoptera; family Scarabaeidae; genus Dermolepida; species Dermolepida albohirtum. The sequence continues at coordinate 64,997 of JAVIWB010001585.1, read as the reverse complement.
TGCATATAATAATAATTTTATTCTTCAGTTTATCTTCAACAATTTATACGTGTATATAATAAATACTGTTGAATTACGATTTCGCTTGTATTACAAAGGTGGACTAAAATGTCGACAACTGTTTAGTTAAGAGCGCCTCGGAGCTTTTGACGTGATGAATAATGAATAATGTTGGAATTTGTACTGTCATTAAGTACTTGTTATTGAAAGACTTATCAGCAAGAAATATTTTTAATAAGATAAAGAATAGTCTGAAGAACTCTGCTTCTTCATTTTACACCGTTAATAAATAAGTTCGGGAGTTTAAATGTGGTCGTACAACCGTTAAAGATGCACCATGTAGACCGTTATCTATTACTAGTGCTAAAACATAGTCATTTGAACATATCTAAAATAGTGGAAGCAGTAAACGTCTTTACAGAATGCGAGGCATAAATTTTGAATGAAGGGTGAGACAACATCAACTGTCAAATTTTAAATTGCTGCTTTTATCGTGAAGACTGAAGACTGAAATTTTTAACAAAATGAATAATTTTTAAATTGATTGAGCTTCTTCTTGAAAAGCTTATCAACAACAAATATCCATAGTGAGATGAAGGATGCTTTGAAGAACTAGGCCACTTCTTTTCCACTGTCTATACATGGATTCGTTACTTCAAATGTCGTTGGGTCCGAAATTTGTCACTATAGCGAAAATTGTTGAAAAAGGGAATACTATCGTTTTAAAACACCATCGTTTACAACAGTCCGAGATAAAGGAGGCTTTACGCATTTCGAAATAATGGACAACATACATTGTACAGTGTTTATCAAAAATTGATGCGATTTTCGATAAAAAAGGTAAATTTTATTCACCAATTTATTACCATATATAAGACTTGGTTAACCATTGTGCGCTCTAAACAAAACAAAATATAGTATAGTAGTTCTCATCACCCAAAGCAGGCGATGTCTATTCTATCTGCAAAAAAGTAAGTGCTTCTGTTTTTTGAAATGAAAAGGTATGCGCTAGTCTTTTATACAAATTAGAATTAATGAAAAATGTCCTGGTTTAGCCTAGAAATAAATTTAATCCATCTCGTCAGAAACTCGAAAACGTTCCTAGTTAAACAGTCGTTACAACGAAACTAATAAACTTAACTATCCTGAAATTAGACAGCTGATGTTGTCAGGAACACAACTTGTCTGTACACCACAAAAGGAATCTGAAACTGCGGTATCTATCTGTCATTCCATGGTCTTTCCGACCCATTCTCGTAATAAACTTGGGTAAAAAGTATAACAACCAACTAAGTATTCATCCGAATAATTTAAATAACTGAAGTAATTTCATTACCAGGTTCTATATTTTTGTTATTGCATTTTCCGGAGACGAAAATAATTAATGCATTTAACTGTAGTTTGATAGTGAGTTAATCTTCTGTATGTTATTATTTTTTTTGTTAGGCAATTTTCCTATTGTAATATATAATACGTTATTCTGATTTGAATAACTTGTGCGCTGAGTGGGTCAAAAGATTAAGCGCACAAACAGATCTCTTATTTATAAAGAATAAAGTGCAATATTGCTTTGCAAAGGTATGCTTAGTATGCTTGGCCTCTGGAAGCTTCGTAAACCATTTTATTAAAATAAAGACTAAAGTATTACATAGAATATGGTGGATATACAATAAACGAATACAAGTTCTGTCTGCGTCTTTGCAACTCCATAAACGTATGAATTCTTAACAGAATTCTGTCCGTTTACATCAAATGTAATGTATATATATATATATATATATATATATATATATATATATATATATATATATATACCCATTCCTGCCATAAGTATTGATACAAGTGTAAACGCACCTTTTTGCAGATAATAACTTGGAAGCACAAAAATTTTATGTTGGCAGTTCTGACATTTGATATATGCTTTACAAAAGTGCCGAACAATTTCACTATAGCGTGAGTCGTCATTATGGAATGGTCGGATAAAGAGAGCCGTATTGCGGTTATTACACTTCATAAGTGTGGAATAGAAAGAGCCGTATTTTTGATTTATTGAAACCGTGTATGTTTGTGTATCGTACTGTTAAGTTATTCATTGATTCTGGAAATGTAATCGACCGTAAAAGATCTGGCAGGCCTCGCATAGTTCGTACACCACAGGCCATCAATGCTGTGAGGTCCCGCATCGATCGACATCCTGTCGGCAAACAGAAAATCATGGCTCGTGAAATGGGTATTGCCCCGAGAACCATGAGCCGTATCATTAAACAAGACCTAGGACTTAGAGCTTTCAAACGACAAACAGGACAGCGCCTTAACGTTGAATTAAAAAAGAATAGGAAGAAAAAATACAGATACCTGGTATCGTTGTACGGCAAAGAGCGTTACAAAAAAATTTTGTTTTCTGATGAAAAAATTTTTACCGTGGAAGAAACTTATAACAAGCAGAATGATAGGGTGTATGCACGGTCCTCCAAGGAAGCCAGTGAAGTGGTGCCAAGGATTCAGCGAGATCATTTTCCTGCTTCGGTGATGGTTTGGTGGGGAGTATCCTATGACGGTGTCACTTCCTTGCATTTTTGTGAAAAAGGTGTTAAAACAGCGGCCAGAAACTATCAACGAGACATTTTAAGCAATGTAGTGGAGCCCCTGAACTACACCATGTTCCAAAACCAACCATGGATATTCCAACAAGACTCTGCGCCCGCTCACAAGGCCAAAACAACTCAGCAATAGCTTGAATCATGTACCTGAGTTTATTAGTACTGACTATTGGCCGTCAGCAAGGCCAGGCCTAAATCCGCTCGACTACAAACTGTGGTCAGTATTAGAGGGCATGGTTTGTAGAAGACCCCATCGCAACCTGGAATCATTGAAGCAAGCGTTAACAGAAGCAGTCGACAATTTTCTCGTGGATATCGTCCGTACAGCGATTGATGAGTGGCCCTGCAGACTTCGGCGTTGTATTAAGGCAAATGGCGGCCATTTCGAGTAATTTGCATTGTATTTTGTAGCTTACTATTGCCAAAATAAACTATCACAAAATAATTTAAATCCAACTTGCAGTTTTTTTTTGTACTTTTGACTAGGTATATATATATATATATATATATATATATATATATATATATATATATATATATACTTTAAGCATACTTTTAACTTAAACGAGGAACAATTCTTCTTTGCTTAGACATTTCAATTTCTGTAGCCCTCATATAACGGGTCTTGCATTAAGCGCACAAGAAAAAGTCTAACGGGGACAAATCGCACGATCTCGGTGGCCAGTTCACATCACTTCTACGTGAGATGACTATGCAGCGCTCGCTGTTGCCGGTGATGTTGACGTCGTTCTCAAAGAAATATGGACCAATGACGCCGCCTGCCCAAAATCCACAATAAGCAGTCACTTTTTCGGAATGCATTGGACGTTCTTGGATCTCATGTGGGTTGGTATCGTCCCACATAAGACAAATTTGTTTGTTAACGTGCCCATTCATCCAGAAATGGGCCTCAAGAAGCTGAAGATGATTTTTTGATAAAATTAGGGTCAGTTTCAAACTGCTTCAGGGCCCATTCAGCGAACACACGTTGTTGTCTATGGCCGTTTACCTTCAGCTCCTGGGTCAGTTGAAGTTTGTACAGGTGCAGGCCCAAGTCACGACGCAAAATTCGCCAAGTTGTGGTCTGCGAAACACCGAATTCTCGTGAAAAATCGACTGCCTCGGATTCTCCTGCACACTCTCACGGCCAGCGGCGATGTTTTCGGCAGATTCTGCGTTTCGTTATCGTACGGATATTGGTTCATTGTTTATTGAACCAGTGGACTAAACTTTATCCACCACTTCGCGAATAGTCCCCTCGGTAGGACGATTATGAGGAACGTAAAATGGGCGAAGCGCGCGGAACGTTACCCGAACAGAACACCCACTTTGATAAAACAATTTTATCATTGGCACGTGTTGTTGAACGCTATATCCGTCCATGGTGATTTGGCAAAACAGACTAAATAAATGACAGTCAATTCGACAGATATAGCTTCAACAATATGATCGCTATCAACAGTCAAAATTCGAAAGTCCCTATTGGCAGACTCGTTATAAGTGGATCTATCCGCCAGTGCATATTCTGTAGATATACTACAAAGCCCGAAGGAGAATCATTAATTGGTTGTGCTGGCGCCAAATTTAAATGTAAAGTATAGCATCAGTAATACATTTTATCGACGGACACGTACGGTAATGTTATATACCATTGTATTACGTAAGCGCTATGAGTTGTTCTGTCGAATATATTTAATGCTTTAAATATGTACATATAATTTAAATACAAATTAAGGTAACATACGATTAAACTGTACAATACATTAATGAGATAAATATAACCAAATGGATACATACGAAATTAATAATCTAAATACAAATTACAAATAACCGGTGAAAATATAAAATACTTAAAATCCTTAATAATATATGTATGTAAAGACTGCCAATAAATTGGGAATTTGAAAAAGTCCTATGTGCTACTATTTCATTTAAAATTCAGTAATACATTATTTTAATCGTATATTTTCTAAACCTTGGGTGAATGACGTTAGTATCTTTTGAAAGCATTCTATAGAAAATACATTGAACTTGGTGCTTTTGGATTTTTGTCTGACGACATAATTTTTATGAATGAGAAAATTCCTAATGGACGTGGGTGCCTCTAAATACGATGATGAATCCGGCTTTTCCAGAACGAGTTTGAATTTCCGATTCCTCGACAATAACAGCACACGAAGCTTTGTAAAGTACTTTTACGCGGAAGTTTTCTTTTTTATTTTCTTGATCGTTTTACCCTCATACTTTATTGTATTGAGTTTCATTTACTAATACTGTTATTCTTTGTTATTTTTACTCTTTATTTTGTTTTTAGTTCGTGTTAATATTAAGTACTTTTATTAGGACAGCAGTTCACATTTTAATAAGACGAAAAATGGTTGCAACTTATAGTATTTTTTCTGTAGAATATTTTTTATTAGACGCTGTAAGTGTAATAAATTATCAAATCAAATGCGATATATTTATTTATTAACATGTGAATAACCATTGAATGAGTAGCATAATATCTTTTGATATCAAATTGTTATCAAGATGAGCTATTAAATTAAATAATGCTTAAACTCCAACTGGTAGCAGTTATAAGAACTATTTTCATAATGTTAAATAGGATTTTACTTTTTAAAAATTATTTAATGAGAAATTTTACAAAGCTACAATAGGTGAGAAGGTGTATCTCCTGTTACAGTCTGTATAATTCTAAAAATCATTTTCTATGTCAACTTACTTAACGTATGTATTTTATACTATAATTTCCAAAAACACTTTTATCTATAACCTACATGTCTATCTACATATTGTCTTTATAGACTGCTGTCTATGTGTGAAGATGTAACTCTCCCCTTCTCAAATGGGAAACAACGTTGGAAGGTCGTTTACTGGACAATGGATAATTCTCCGGAACTGCTTGCGCTCCTGCTGACCTTGTGGGAAGTTTCTTTATAACTATTTTTATCAACAGAATAATACCTATGACACATAGAATTATAATTATTAATATGCTCCAAATTGCGATTGGGCTGTTATGAAGTTTAGCATCTTCGATACCTTGAACCTCGTCCTATTTCTTAAAATTTTCGTGTAGGCCCATGATATTATTGTATTAAACATTTACAAATTTATTTTCTTCATCTTTCTTCTTTTTTTACTTTAGTAGGAGTGGATTGATGTTGATTTTTGGCAAATTAATCGGTTTGGTTCTTCTATCTGCGGATTCTAATGTTCGAATTATTTTGTGTTTACGATCATTAATTGGCAGTCGCTTGAAATTTTGCGAATGTATGTCCCCTTAATAATTTCAATATCTTTTTCTAGGCCACATTACTTGATGCCATGATCTTTCGCTGGTTCAGAGTCTTGGACAAGCCTTGACCCTCACAAGAGAATGTATGCGTCTCCACTCCATGCTCTGTTGCTTCGATTCGGCGTGACATCTGAAACCCACGTTTCATCTCCCATTACGATATGACTCAACATAGCGTCGCCTTCTTAGTTATAAAGAGTCAAAAAATTCAGCGAACACTCAAGTCTTTTGTTCCTGTGGTCCTCTGTTAGGAGTTTAGGGCGCCAACGGGAGCACAGTTTCTTAAACTTTAGCTTTTCAAAAACAATCTTGTACAGCACTTACCTCGACACTTCAGAAAAGTCATTTGATAGAGTGCTGAAGCGTCTGTTCTGAAGCATTTTAGCTTCAACCGTAGCCACCAATATCATCTGTGACCACAACCGGAGCTAGACGGTGTCGCGGCCAGCTTTGAAGTCTCTGATCCACTTATGCATTTCGCCTTCACACATGGCAGTAGCTTCGTAAACTTCACAAATCTGCCGGTGAATGTCTGCAGCAGATATGCTGATTTAAATTCATAATCGATAACATTTGCTCATTTTCTTGAGACAATTCCTGGATGGTTCGATTATCTTCGCAAATTTTTTAATGAATTTACGATAATAGCCAAGAAATCCTATGAAGCTTTTGATTAGTTTTCGGCAAAGAGTATCGTTTGATTGTTTCGATTTTATTCGAATTTGATTGTACTCTGTTTCATGCAAATACATGGCCTAAATAATCTACTTCTTTACGTAGAAACCCGCATTTGTAAAGTAGTTTATGTTTAAGTTTACTTTTCTAAACGTCGTGTAAACTTTCTCCAGTTTAACAAAATGTTCCTGTAAACTCGTGGCTAACATCATCAAAATACACATGACAAATATCATCTTGTAAACCTCCAAGTACATTATACATTGCTCTTTGAAAAGTAGACGACGCATTTCTAACACATTCTTTTAAATTCAAAGTGCCCGTGTTCGGTACTAAATGCGATTTTCGAGATATCTTTTTGTCTTATATCTCTCTGATGATAACCAGAGGTGAGGGGCAAAGTAGTAAAATATTGAGCACGTCCCAACTTATCTAGAATATACGCTATGTTTGGAATTGGATATTTGTCGTCTATTGTATTTTCGTTCAGTCTCTTATAATCGATTACCATGCTGTAGTTTATTTCTCCTGAGACGTCCAATTTTTTCGGTGTAATACTAATACTAACTTGAATAATATCCTGTTCTAATAATTTATTTTCCTGATATTTAGTTTCTTCTCTCTCCCAATGCGATTTTCTATATGGCTTAATGTATACTGGCGTTTCATCCTTCATACATAATTCATGTTTCACCTTGTTAGTGAATGTTAATGATAATCAGTCGTTATAACATATATCCTTAAATTTAATACATAAATTTGGCATCGTTTTTCTCTCTTTGTTATTTAAATGTGTTAGTCGTTTCTTCATAACATTTTCGAGTTGCATATATTCTACTTCTTGCAATGTTAAGTAAATAGATTAGTCTTCCATTGAAATTGGATTTTGGACATTTAATTCAATTGGATGTTCGTTGAAATCTACCATCTCTGTTATCGCTCCGAAATACTTAGTAGTTTTTATTGACAACGGTATTTCCACACCTCATGGAATAACTTGATGATTTACGAATAGTTGCAGCAGTTTTTTGTGACGGGCATTTTTACCATTTTTCTTTCTCTGGAAACATTATAATTTTGTTATCTTCGACATGTATCTGAATATTACCAAATTTTGTTCATGTCGGTAGGCGATAATATTGTTGTTGTAGTAAAAATATTGACTTAATATTCCGAGGAAAATATTTGCAGCCTCTTTCATAATTTTTCATTGTATTAATTCACCTGAAAGTGGCACCAAGCTTCAAATAAATCCGTGCATTATGGACGAATTATGTACCCGCAATCATATTAAATTCATATCAATAAAGTTCACGTAAACAAATGTGCTGTGCTCTCTTTTCATAGAAGTGACACGTCGTTTCACTGCGAGTACCAGATTTATCAATCTATTATATCTAGAGTATCCAATTTCAGAAAAAAGAGTTCCTCATTCGCTCATCTAAGGACTTTAGTAACCGCTATTGCTTACTTGTCCGCTCTATAATGGAAATACGCTTCACTAGTGTGATACCCGCATTTCATTATCAACAGTTATTCCTGGAATGTGTTTAGAAGAGGTTTATCAAGTATTTATCATATAGAATCAACGAACATCATACTGCTTTTGAAACAGAATATGACAGTCCGCTTATAAGACGCAATTTCAAAACTCTTCTTGTACGCAGAGAAGGTGCTCGTGGTGATTTCCTTTCGAAATTGATTCATAATGTAATTGATTCTTATGAACTACTATTTAGAATCAATTGCATCGCCCCCAGAGCGTATTCAGTATTCAGTCGAATACTAGATCTTCTGCAACAGGGTGCTAGATCAGGGCTGTACGGCGGATGGCTCATTAATTCAATGTTTTGCCCGGTCAAATATTCAATTGTTTGAACCGACATGTGAGAGCTCACATTGTTATGGTGGAGAATGATCTGTCGTTTTCGGTTTGTTTTCCTTATTTCTTCAAAGACACGGTTGCAACGTGACCGGTTTTTCCGAAAAAACAGGCGACCAATTGTTTTGATGTGCTTCGATCGCGAACAACTTTTGTTGGTTTTGGCTCATCTTGGAATACCTACACAGTCGACTGCTGTTTACTATCGAGTTCATATGTATATGCGGATCCAAAATTCACCTGTGACGACTTTAGAAATGTTTTTTGAAGCACCGCCATTGTATTTTTTGTGCATTACATGTACATAGCTTCTTAACGGCTAAATGTCCATGCAGGATCTTAAGCACGCTGGTGTTACTAATACCTAGAGATGTCTCAATTTCACGATATGTCACATGACGATCTTGCATTATCAATTCACACACTGCATTAATGTTTTCCGACACAACAACATTTGTAGGACGACCCTCACGAAATTCATCATCCAAAGAATGCCGTCCAAGTTCGAATTCACTATACCAACGATATACTGTAGTTTTCGATGGTGCTTCATCACCATATAAAGAATTTAGCTCGTCGATGCATTCTTGTTGAGATAATCCGCGCCGAAAGTTATGAAAAATAATAGCACGAAAAAGTTCGCGAGTTAATTCCATTTTTTCGCTGAGGGCAGTTGCCAGTTCCCGAAATATAAACCGCTACCCTCGTACTAGTATATTAAAATAGTACCTATTTGGCCTTTATAATTTTCATTAAAATAGACCAGATATGTATATCCATATCCATTATTTTATTCATTCAAAATTCAGTAAATTAACACGGAATTTTTTTATTTTCTCATCTAAATCCTTCCACAAGAAATTGAAATATACATGTAAATTCTCTTAATTGCTTCCGCAATACATACATATAAATAATTCATTAGCAATCGATTTAATGGAATTAAATTTTGATCAAATCGTTGTGTTTTACTGTTCAATAATTCATAAATACAATCCACGGATTACTTCAAATTCACGACAAGGCTCTAAACTTTGATAAATATGTTCCGATCGATTTTAAAAGCTTTTGGGTGTATTAAGTTCGTTTATGTTTACAAAAATGGCAGAGCATGAATATGTTGAGTTATTGTGAACAAAATAGAATAGCAAATTGATGGTTAAAAATTAAAAAACAAATTACGAGGACAGGCTAATAAGTCCGTGGAATGAAAAGAAAAAAAAGAACTTTGTGGTTTAAAATTGCGTTTGTTTCTCGACATACATTTTGACCAGCGATGATTCAAATCTCTATTCCTTGATTAAAATCAGAAGTCACAAGTTCGCTAAAATAAACACCCACAACAACCGAAACATTGTTGTCTGTTGAATATTTCTGGTAAATTAAGTAAGGTTGGGTTTTTAGGTGTGGATAAGGATTGTAACCCAACGGTGCTAAATACGGCAAGTAAGATGCGTACATCGACGAATCAAATCTTAATTGGTTAATTTTTTCTTAATAACAACACTTTTATGATGCTATGTATAGTGGAAGAAGATTCTTTTCTTGTCTAAACCAAGATGATATTCATTAATTTCTTACTTTAACTTGTCTAAAAAAATGCTGGTATGTGCCTGTGATGAATTGGCATTTTGGAATGTAGCCAGCAATAGGAATGCCTTTTGTATTCCAAAAATGTAAGTCATTGCTTGTCTTCCAGGTATAACGGCTATCGTCTTCTTCTGGGAAGAAAAACTATAGTGACACAGAAAATTATTATTTTCTGCTATTCTTTTTCTGCGCCCGAGAAGGACTCGAAACTCTATCTGCCGTTTTCTGGACGGCTGCCCTATTAATTAGACTACTGGGCAGTATAACTTATTACAGTGCTTCGGCAGCACGGGTTCTTAATTCGTTGATACACTCAAAACTAGAGGTAATGATGCAGCGCTTATTGAAATAATAAACAATATTTAAATATATCAGTTTAAGTGCAACTAATTCAAAGTACTAGATATCCCACAAAAGAATATGTTAATAATCATACACGATAAGTGAGCCAGCAAGCACTTATTACAATATAAAATAACTTGCGTGCCCAATAAATTATCCCAGTGCATATACATATATATATATATATATATATATATATATATATATATATATATATATATGGTATATATATATATATATATATATATATGGTTCACAAATATCTTGCGTTAAAGTTACGGTACAGCACTTTACATAATATACGAGTATAACATAAATCAAGTACTTGCACCTATGAGTTTCCTAACTTGCGTATACGACGAAATATACGTTGCATAATAAATCGGTCTGACCTGCTTATGCTCCTTCACCAGTACTCCGGCTATCGATGAAGCTCCACACGCAGATAAACGAGACGATGACAAGAAGAAGGGACAAGAAAGACCAAGGGGAAAGGAACAAAAAAACTCTAAAAGAACACAATTCCATCAAAACACTTCGACGTAACTAAAGACACACCTGTAGTTATTGAACGGATTTTACTGTATGAATCACATTCGAAGACGAGGGCACTTTTCTCTTCCTATTTTATTCTTTTTTTCCACATCCAAATATCGTTGGATATTACCTTATACAGGTATTACTTAAATTATTTTGAAATATATACAATAGCCTTCTAACTGAGGAACCGCTACATGGGTAAACAAGCGATCGCCCTTACGAACGTCTGATTCTGTTATACCTATCACACACCCAGTCAACGCCAAGGGAAAAGGGATGCGGAAAAATGTTCTAGAAAGTTCGAGAAATAACGCCGAATCTGCACACAGACCACATAGAATAGTAGGCGCACTTGCAGCTCATCTATTGATGCGGCGAGAGTGAGTCAGACATAAAGGATGGCACCATATTTAGCCTACGGTATAATGAAACTCACTTGTGCGCCGTACATAAAAGATTATTGAAATAAACTGCGTTTAACTATATGCAATATTGGCCTGGAAGAAATGAATACACACTGAAAATACGAAAGTTACATTAAATGAAACTAAATAGAAATAAAATACCAACAACGGCATTTGAACATACAGTACATGATATTAACCAAATACAAATACTATATAGGGTTTTAACAAGTGGAATAAATAATCTGTATAATTTGAAGATGTAAATTAAACCGTAACAAACTTCCAGTCCTTTAACATGCCATAAATCACAATATGGAAGAGATCTAATATTTAATTAAAACTCGCAGTCACGTTATTTCGATGTTAATAATAACAATAATAATAATAATAATAATATTTATTAACCACCCAACAGAGTACTCCTATAGGGTATACAAACCTAAAATTACAATTACATTGATAATAAATATACAAAAATCAAAAACACAAAAAAAATGAATAAATAGAACTGAATCTAAAGTTAAATAAATAAATCAAATTAAATCCAATCAAACACCGCGACGATGCAGTTGATTGAAATTTCTAGCCGCATGCATAAGTGGAGCCCTAAACAGAATGTTGGTTCTTAGCGTTCCCATTGCCAAAGGATCACCGAACCTCGACTCCATTCGTGGAACCGCAAAACCTACGCCAGCCAACAGCTCCGGCGCATCAATTCTCCCCGAAATCAAGCCAGACATAAACGTAGCACTGACACTCCGCCTCCTTCTGCCAAGGACTCAAAGCCATGACTAAGTACAAGTTCCCCATAGTCAGTGTCGTATCCCATATAAAAACCATTTTCTTTGAATGATAAATACTTCAAAAACTTTCTCTGCACTCGTTCCACGGCATCAATTTGATTATCGTAAATAGAGTACCACACCACTGCAGCATACTCCAGCTCACTACGCACTAATGCACGAAATAAAGAGGATATGCATCCCGTGTTTGTAAAGCTCCTGCAAGTCCGCATTATAAGGCCAAGAACCTTGTGTGCATTCGTGAGCATAGCCGAAACATGGTCAGAAAAGGACAGCCTGCAATCAAAAACAACACCCAAATCCCTCATAGAATCCACATGCGAAACTAACACGTTATCAATATGATATAGGTACTCAATCCTATTCAATTTTCGTGTATAAGAGACTGAATAACATTTTTCAATATTTAGGGACAGATTATTGTTGGTACACCAGACAGAGATAAAAGTCAAAGCCTCCTGCAAAAGTCGAACATCATCAAATGAGGCAATTCTGTGGTAAATTTACAAATCGTCGGCATACGCTAGTACTGGGCATTCGATCACAGCAATAAGGTCATTAATGAAAATTACAAACAAAAGTGGCCAAAAATTCTAACCCTGCGGCACACCAGAAGTTGACACATAATATTTGGATTTGAAACCGTTGTAGTAAACATAATTATACCGATTAGTTAAATACGAACTGAAAAATCCTAGCAAAGCATCATCAAAACCAAAAGAATCCAACTTGTGTAACAAAATGGTATGATCCACAGTATCAAAAGCTTTAAAAAAATCTTTATATACAACATCCAACTGTCCACCCTCATCCAACGCCTCCGCAATGGCCTGAGAAATCGTGCAGAGGTTAGTAACTGTAGATCGTCGTGCCAAAAAATATATATAAATATATAATTCAGTTCTTTACGATGATTAATGAAAATTATTATTTGCTATTTGCTATTTTAATTAATTTCTGTGGATTGAATTAACGATGGAATAGCAGAAAATAATAATTTTCGTTAATTTCCCATCGTAAAGAGCTTAATTATATATTTATATATAATTAATCTGTAGTGACACTGTTTGTTGTTTTGTTTTTGGCTGATAATGATGAACCCACCTGTTGTAATAATTACAATTTTCATGCAAAATGTATATCGCGCATTCTTTATACGTGTTTACAGCATCTGTTATACCAGATATTATCAAAGAACGGTCTTTTAACACCAAAGCAGGCATTTTTTCAACGATTTCGCATATAGTTGATCATTGAAGTTTGATATATAATCCCTTGCCACATTAGTTTTCATATTCTGTATACGTATTTCGGCAACTAAGTTGTCATCATCAGCAGATAATTAAACAGTGTCGCACCTGGACAACTACGGTACGGATCGCGTGTGGAATTTGTTTTCGTACGAGTATTTTTACCGTAGTTGTCCAGGTGCGACAGCTGCTGATGATAACAACTTAGTTGTCGAAATACGTATACAGAATACGAAAATTAATATGGCAAGGGATTATATATCAACCTTTAGTGATCAAGTTAATCAACAACAGGCTCCATAAAAATTACCTTCGCGTATAGTGTCAAACGCCCACTACCTGGTACATCTTTAACGGTTGTACGACAACATTTAAACTCACGAAGCCATTTATCAAGAGTGAAAAATGAAGTAGCTGAGTTCTTCGGACCAACCTTTATCTCATTATGAATATTTGCTACTAGTAGGTCTTTGAAGAAGTACTTAATAGCAACATGGATTTCAACACTATCAATCTCATCAAAAGTTCCGAGGTGGTCTTACTTAAACAGTCGTCACAACGAATCTAATAAACGTAGCCGTCTGAAATAACATATGATACCATAAAGATAATCTGAAATTGCGCAAGTTATTCGTCATTAAACAAACTTTTCAGTTCACCCTCGTAGGTACATACACTTATGTAATTTGAAGCAACTATATTAAATTATTTATTAATCAAATTATCTTTCCAGACTTCTGAATGTATATCGAAATTAATCGCCAAAGTAAACAATTTCTTTTTGATTAACAATTCACTCTCTCAATTCACTCACATAATTAATCCTGGTAGCTTCTAACATAAAAATTAGACTCTCTTAAGTTTCAAATATAGTAATAAGATTTGGTTAAGATGAGTAAAGTATGTTCATAGACTGTCCAGTTTTCCGATCTCAAAAGCCAATTAAGTTCTTCTTTTGCGTCTTTTGTCATTTTCTGAGACCATCTGCTTCTAGTTCTGTCTGTTAAATTAAAAAATATAGAGTTGAAGGGTCCGATGAACCAGCAAGAGGCGAGGTGCTCATAATTAAAATTCATATTTTCTATAACGATGTAATAGCATTTAAACAGTAATTAACACCAGAAGAATTATAGGCTTTGAGGGCGCTTCTACATAAAATATAATACTACGCTTCCCATATATAATATAATAATTTCTTTATCATGTTTTTAAAGTATTGTATTTAATTCAAATACGATTCGATCTTAAACGCGAAATTATTATTAAAGGCAACGTTTGTAAGTTACGAATATTCGAACGAGAAATCTCTTTTGTTTAGTTATCGATATCATAAAACAAAGAACGACCGTTTTCGTTCTTTAAGAAATTCATAAGCCTATATGTTGACGCATTTTGACCCACTGTAGACACTTATTCTTCAATGTTTTGATTAAACGCGATTTTTTCGCAGGCCCAACATTTTAATCCAGCAGCCTATAACACAGGCCAACACACATTTTGGTGCCTGCGATTTTTTAACTGTTCCTGGGTAATTTTTGGATGCAGAATCTAAAAAAGTTCTCAGATTTGGTCTATCAGATCTAGTTTTTCAGATTTTTTAAAAAAATTGTGTATATATTTTACATTATAACTGTTATAATATATAATATTACTATTGACAGTTAAAAAAACAAAGACACATGGATTTAAGTATTTATTGCAAAAACTTAATTTACATAATTACATTAGTCACTAATCACATAAAAATTTTCTTTTATACGACTTTCTAGAATGGAGTTTACTAGGGCAGTCTCGCTGTAGGCTCCAGCAGTAGTCCGCCATCATGTGGCTATCCCATCGTCCTTGATAACGATCTTCCATAGTTTTAATATCCTGATGGAATCTTTCCCCCTGTTCTTCACTACAATCACCTAAGTTTTCTGGAAAACGATCTAGGTGGCTGTGGAGGTAGTGAACTTTTATACTCATGTTACAGCCGAGAATATTAAAATTTGAAAGCATAGTTTCCACTAATTCTACGTAATTCTCTGCTTTATGATTGCCAAGAAAATTTTGTACTACTTGAACAAATGAACACCAAGCGTTAGATTCAGTCTCGTTCATTGATGTGGTGAATTGTGGATCTTTAACAAGTTGCCTTATTTGAGGACCATCAAATATACCAGCTTTTAGTTTTTCCGTGCTAATGCCAGGAAATTTACGTGATAAATACCCAAAACAATTTCCATCTCCATTCAAAGCCTTCACAAATTGCTTCATTAAGCCTAGCTTGATATGCAAGGGCGGAAGTAGGATTTTTTTCTCTTGCAACCAAAGGTTCGTTGATAGTAGTTCCTAGTATAGGAACATTGGGTCAGGGACAATTGAAGGTCTCCATTTGGCTAATTACATTCTGGGAAATTTCTATTTTGACGATTAAGTACATATTTATCTCTTTATTTGTTGTCCTTTATCAGAAAAAAATATCAATTAACCTGTAACCTGTATCTCAAAAACTAGAGCTGATAGAAAGAAATCTGGTGGCATTTTTGGAATCAGCACATTAAAAACATCTAAAATCAGATGTTAGATTTCCGGCACTAAATTTTTTTTTTCATTTTGTTACCCTGTGTAATCATTCGCAAGGTCCGCTCTGATACCTTTATATTAAAGGACTGCAGAAGATGTAACAACTTTCCGATGGAAGCTTGCCTATTTTGTAAAGCAAAGTTAATAATTTTTCTATCCTCCCTTGAGGTGGTTTTGCGTAGTCAGTGACAATGTTAATGTTTTTCGTCTTGACCATGGCGCATAAGTGCATTATAAAAATTGGCCCAACACTAATCTAACTATAAGACACTAAACTGAAAGTGGAAAATACGTTATCACAAATACACTCTTCGAGGATTTCAACAATTCTGAATCAATTTTACTTGTATAACCACATTATACCTCTCCCTTCACTTTCCTATATCCGAGCGAGGGTAAAGATTATGAGGTATTAGCAACCCATAAACTTAGTACTATGAATGAAATTAATAAATATATGTAGTACATTATGGGCCAACAGTCTATGTATTTAAGAAATATGAATATTTATCTTTTTGGAGTACAATAATGTATATTTAAAATTGTTATTCATCATAGCTGAGATCTGGGCTAATTTAATTACCAGATACTATAATCAGCCTTTGAGAATATAAAGTCTGGATTTCCTTAAATCCTTAAAAAAATCACATACACTGCAGTCCACATTAGTTCGGACAGGTAGTGAAAATTAGTAAACTCTTCTAAAATATAATATAACTGTGTTTAAATATAAGTAATATATTTACATTAGGTCCTTTACGAGATTTATAATCAATTGCTGGCAAATATATCTATTAGAGTGCCTACAAATAACTATTATATTTTATGACTCACTACGGTAATTCCTGGAATAATCTGTATTACCATAAATACGATTATTTTTGAGGTAATATTGCAAGCAAAAAACTTGCGAAACTTACCCGCTCTCACCCAAAAGAGTCTTGTTTACCGAAATTGTGCATTAAGTTTTCAAATAAACTTGCTAGCGTGCGCATCACTGATAATATCGCATGTTTTATGTGAACTTCTTAAAATGCCGAGAGAAAAACTAACAAGTTTAGAAAAACGTTGTGTAATTATTGTTTTTCATCAAGAAAGTTACTGAGTGCGTTAAATTTTCGAAAAGACGCATGTTAATATATCGACTATTAGTGATATCAGTCGGCGACATCAACGTGCAGGCAGTTTAAGAGATCCGGCACGTTCTGGTCGAAAGCGAATAACATCTCACGCTGACGATGAGCGTATAAAATTGCTGAGTAAACGAAATAAGAGACTGGCAACACCCGAAATCACCTCAGAAATTAATCGCGACCGTGCAAGGAAAATGTCTGTTACTACGGTGAAAGATTGAAAGCTGCAAATCTTCACGACCGCATCGCTGTAAGAAAACCCTTACTTCGACAGGGAAACAGGCAAAAACGACAACAATGGTCAGAAATACACAGAGATTAGACACTGGATGACTGGAAAAGGGTCTTATGGACTGACGAATCAAAGTTTGAAGTATTTGGACAATCAAGGCGTGTTTTTGTAAGTAGAGCGAGTAGTCAAAGAATGCTGCGGAATTGTATAGCGTCAACCGTCAAACAAGGAAGAAGTACTGAGCTTGTTCGAGGTTGCTTTTGCTACGCCGGCACAGGGGACCTAAAGCGAATCGAGGGTATTTTGCGAAAGGAGGGTTTTTTAAAAATACTGCAAGAAAATGCAATACCGTCAATGTTGTAAGAATTTCTTAAATAGCGAACAAAACAGTAATACCTTACAAATAATGATATGGGCACTGCAACGCCCTGACCTAAACCCCATAGAATTGTTATGAGATGAACTGGACAGAAGGGTCCGAAAAATGTGTCCCATCTCAACGAATCACTTGTGAAACATATTGCAAGGAGAATGGAATAGTAAACCGAATGGGGTCATTGAAATACTCGTGAAACGGACACTTCGAATTGTACAGGCTGTTCTACGATGAGCGGAATATTTTAAGATATCTTTTAACGTTAGAATTACTTTAATTTTTATTATTATACTTTATAAACATCTAAAAACAATATCGCAATAAAAATTTTAAGTTTTGACGTATATTAGTTTAACTGCTTTCCATTTTTTTAAATTTATTCGAGTGTCCGAACTAATATGGACGGTAGTGTATATCGGATCAAAAATCCCATCCAATACTACTTCCCACTTAGCAACCAATTGCGTAGAATATTATAGTCATTATAAAACTACGTAATTAAATAAAAATTTGAACTTTTCAACCTTTAATTGTTATGCAAATTCAATTATTGGAAAACGTATGCAAATGCAAATTAAATAAAATTAAACAATACCTCGTTTCCAATTCCACAATTTAACTCATATTCTAGAATACGTGAAATTTCAATTGCGCGGCAAATGTAAATATATAAAGAATAAAATGAGCAAAATTTCATATTGGGCATATAAACTTTTATATCTCTACTTTATTATATTAAATTCTAATATTTTTATTGCAAATAATATTTTCACTTTAAATTAAATTTTATTTGAAAATATGCAAAATAATTCGAACCAAATAAACTCATTTTCAAAGTATATATGTGCAATGAAGCATTCAATTTAATCTATTTTTTTACTTTTCACCAAATGTCTACATGACATTTTCAACTGACATTTGAATGTAAACATATGTATGTGTGTATATATATTTATTATAGAATACTTGTTCATTATAAATGAACAGATTGTATATATAAAGGGGATAATAAAAAAAAAAAAAAAGAACTTTTCACCATAACTTTCGCAATATTTTGTTTGCCTGAAATTGTTTATATTTAATAGTGCAGATTCCTGTACGTGTATATGCGTTTTATTTGAAAATAATGAGAATAAACATAGTGGAAATTATGTACTTTATCAAAAAGTACTATCAGCTTTTTGATAACATACATAATTTGCATATTAAATAAAAAATATCTTGACAAAATATACAAATCACCACTAGGCTTCTTACGCAACAAATGATGAACTGTTAATTCTACCACATTAAGCATCAAAAATATATGTAGTGCATTATTTTTTGTAGGAAGAGGACCGAAAACGACAGATCATTCTCAACCACGACAATGCGAACTCTCACAGGTCGGTTCAAACAATTGAATATTTGACCGGGCGAAACATTGAATTGATGAGCCATCCGCCGTACAACTCTGATCTAGCACGCTGTGCTTTCTTTTCGTTCCCACACGTGAAGAATAAACTTCGTGGTCAACGGCTTTTACGCCGGAAGAGGCAGTTGAGGCATTCAAAAGTCATATTTTGGAGATACCGGCTTCACAGTGGCAACAATGCTTTTCGGATTGGTTTAAACGAATGCAAAAGTTCATTGATTTTCAAGGAGAATATTTTGAAAAGCAATAAAACTATTTTCGATAATAAAAAATTTCTTTTGTTTGCTATTCCCGAAATATAAGCGGCTACCCTCGTACAGTGTGCGTTTTGACTTTCGATGGTAGAGATCGTGTACGGAATTTTTTTCGTGCGAGTTTTTGCCGTGTTTTCCAGGTGCGACACTAAATATCTGCTGATCTAAACATTATAAAGCACATTCGTATTCCACGAGAAATGGCACGCTATTAACTGTATTGCACCATCCACCCAAAATATACTGGTTAATAGAAGAATTTAAAAATATGCCCATTCGCAGATTTGAACGTGAACTAAAAATATTACTTGTGATTGGTGTTTCTTATTCAATTAAGAACTGTAATTTAAATTTTAATATGTTATGTTCGTTAATTTAAATTGCTTATTTGTCATATATTATACATATGCACATTTTTTATATTTTACATTTTTTCTTATGTATTTGATTTCGTTGCAATCTTTATTGTTACACATTCTTGTCATATTTACGTATTATAAATTTGTTGAAAAATATTTCAAGTTATATTTCAAAACATTTGTGAACAAACGTATAGATGTGAAATATAAGTATTAGATATTTCCACTGGAAACGTTATTTTATTATGAAATCGGAAACGGAAATTCTTCACCCAACAAGTGTCTTTTCAATATTTCAGGATTTCTCTTCCCTGCGTTTCTATTACTGAATGTAAATGCAGAGGATTTAAGTTATATTCCTGTTTCTAAAATAACATAAATTTACAACTTTGACAAACATACGTCATCTTTTTCTAACTAAAATAATTTTTGCAATGCATTTTACTTCAATTTTTATTTTAAACGCAATTTTAATTCAATCAATTCTAAGTGTTAATTCTTTATAAAGTTAGTGAGTTCAACTTAATATAGAAAAAAGATATATATCTTTACATATAAGAAACATATTTGGAATAAGAAATTAATTTATCCAACGCAAATTTGATGATTAAGTTAATCAACCATAAGCTCTATTGTGGTTGATTAACTTAATCACTTAAGGTTGATATATAACCCCTTTCCACATTAATTTTCGTATTCTTAATACATATTTCGACAAGAAGTTGTCATTATCAACAGATAATTAAACACTGTTGCACCTAGAAACAAAACGGGCAAAAACCCGTACGAAAAAAATTCCGTACACGATCTGTACCGTCGAAAACTAAAACAAATTAATGAATAATATTATTGCCTCCCTCTCTCGTCCAATACATAAATGTATTGACCGACAAAGCGAGAACGCGTCTATCTCACAAGATCGGTAACTAAGCTTCCAGTGTGTAATAGACAGACACTTGCGTCACGGCTTTTTGCCAATTAAAGAATGTTAAAAGGAATCATTCTATTATTAGTAACACCCTGTCTACTACATATGTTTTACGGAATTCACCGATCCTCAGGCATAATAATAACACAAATCTGCCTGAGGATCGGTGAATTCCGTGAAACATATGTAGTAGATAAGATGCTATTAATAATAGAATGATTCCTTTTAACATTCTTTAAAACAAATTAGACAAATTAGTTGTCGAAATACGCATACAGAATACGAAAGTTAATGTAGAAAGGGGTTATACATCAACCTTAACTGATTAAATCGAAAAACTTAATTAAAATGTAAAAATTCAAGAAAAAATAAGGAAATAAGGAATTAAAATGTCATTTGAGAAAATTGTTCAGATAAGTAATTTAAAATTTAAATAAGGAATAATGTTTAGAAATAAGTAAGATAAGAATTTTGAGCACAATTTAAACAATTAATATAAATAAATAAAAAGTTATAGATAACGAAATAGGAAGGAGAATAATCGAAATCGTTTCTTTTTTGTTATTTCATAAGGAAATTATTAGTATTTGTCTTCTTCTATCGAATGGGATGGAGCTTGTAACTGGTGTATTTTGTCGAGCGTTATGGTCTCGGTTGTCCGTGCACTGTGTGATGACTTGACCCTTTATCTCCTACATGGTAAGAAAGTTATTTCTTTACCTCAATTTTGTTTTTCTGTTTCGCAATTACTTTTGTCCGTGATGTATGTATACTAATCATACTTCTTTAACATATACTCTACCTTATCCGCTGTTCTTTTTACATACAATAGCAAAACTATGTTGGAATTGTTTTTCCCTTCACTGTTTTTTTTTGTTTTTTGTTGTGAAACCAGTTTGTTTCAACGCTGCTTGTAATTGTATGAATTCTTCTTATAGACACTGTTATCAGTATTTTTTTGAGCTGTTCATAGTCCTTAATACTTAATTTAATGGCATTGAATGGTGGAGTGAGATGGCATTGAGATATATGTTGATATGTGTTTATTTCTTGAATAACGAATAGCCTAATTCTCCGTCTGCTTACCGTGTGATGTAGGTATCTAGCAAAGGCAAAGTTTCGCCCTCTTCTCTCTCCATCTTGAATTTTATTTTGTTGTGAATGGTATTCAAGTACATAAGCTTGCTTTATATATAGCAGATTGTAATGTTCGTGTTTCAAAATCAATCATAAAGAGATTGGCTAAAGTAGGAAAAGGCGCAGAGCCTACTGCTGCCCCTTCAGTTTGCCCGTAATGTTGTCTCTCGTAAAATAAAATATGTGTTGCTTAAGCACTTATTCGGCTCTAAATTTGACACGGACGATATACAAAAATATGACAATAATAATTAAGGTTCGTATTCACGATTCCCAGCAGTAGACGTCCGACTGGGAAATACGAAACTTTGGACAAGAATTCATAAGTTATAATTTATAAATATCCTGAAGCATTATCGCCTAAACAGACCTACTAAATACGTTCATTATGTAAAGTAAAATAAGCGACGCGTCGTGTGCATACTATATACACTATATACACGCTGCCTTAATATTCAATACGCTATTTACGTACATATGATCTATAAATGTTGAAAAGGGCGATTGTAATTTGGGCCAATGGTTATTATTTAATCCTCGAAGATTAGTCAGGTAACATTCTTAGTATGTAAGTTGGGCTGAAGGATTATAGGGATTAAAATTAAAAACATTTATGTAATTAAGTAGGATAGAAATTAATAATTAATATTCATACGAACAGGGTCTCCATTACTTAATTGTTTCTAGAAATTTAGGATTTTATTTACCTAATTGTTAATTTAATAAGTTTAAAGAAACTACCCTCCATTTATATAAATATATACGGACAGTATTCAGTTCATCCCGTGAGTTCAAAGAGTTATTTAGTTCACAAAGTGTAAATATCATGAGTCAATTGCGAGAAATCCTTAGTGTGCGTGGTCAAGTTCTTTTGATTTTTCAAACGTATGCTTTTTGTAAATCAGATTTGCTGAAGTGTGGTGAAAGGAAATGACGGTGTACCTACAAGAGTACTTCATGTAGGGCCAATATTTTTACCGTTGGCGAAGGAAGTGATAAAATTATAGTAAGGCAAAATTCTGAACATAGCCATCCGTCAAAAGAAAATGAAATTGATAAGAAAATTGTTAATAGTGCTTGCAAAAGGAAAGCGATAGAAGATATTTCACAAAAGCCCTTAAACTTTGTCGACAAGTACTTCAGAATATGAGTGAGGTAAACATATTTGTGTCAGACTTAAAATGTGTACAACGCCCGCAGAAAAAAATATTCACCTTTACCTCAATATGCGATGGATGTACATGCAGCCCTGTATTGTACCAACTGGAAAACAACGCAAGGAGAGAACTTAACTAAATTTTCTATAAAATTGGTATAGGTATTAGGTGCGCAACTAATTTCTCGCTGTCTTCTTGATGAAAATGCAACTTTATTGTGAAAAAATGTTTACAAATGAATCATTCAAAACATTGCCCATCGCTAGCGATAACTTTTTCCCATCTTTCTGGCAGAGCTCGAATACCGTCACGGCAGAAGAGTTCGTCTTTTGAGGCTATCCACGAATCAAGCCATTTTGAGATGTCTTTATATGAGCGGAACTGTTGATTAGCCAGACCATGTGCCATCGAACGGAACAAGTAATAATCGGACGGCGCAATATCTGGGGAAGATGGCAAGTGGGGTAGGACCTCCCATTTGAGCGTTTCTAAGTAGATTTTAACGAGTTTGACAACATGAGGTCGAGCGTTCTCATGCTGTAGAATCACTTTTTCGTGCCTCTGCTCGTATTGTGGCCGCTTTTCGCACAGTGCTCGGCTCAATCGCATCAATTGAGTTCGATACCGTTCCCCAGTGATGGTTTCGTTCGGTTTCAACAGCTCATAATAAATAACACCGCCCTGGTCCCACCAAATACACAGCAAAACCTTCGCGGCGTGAATATTCGGCCGAACCTACGACGTAAAAGCATGACCGGGCAGTCCCCATGATTTTGTTCTCTTTGGGTTGCTGTAATGAATACATTTTTCATCACCCGTAACGATGCGATGAAGAAAACCCTTCCTTTTTTGCCGCTGGAGCAGTTGTTCACAGGCGAAAAAACGACGCTCAACGTCTCTTGGCTTCAAATCATAAGGAACCCAAGTTCCTTGTTTTTGAATCATTCCCAACACATGCAATCGCTGGAAAATGGCTTGGCGGGTAACTCCTAATGCTGAAGCAAGCTCTTTTTGCGTTTGGCATGGATCCTCACCGAGCAATGCCTCCAATTCAGCGTCTTCGAAAGTTTTTCTTCTTCCTTCACGCGAACGGTCGTCAACATCGAAATCACCGTCTTTGAAGCATTGTTTCACTTAGAGCAGCATCTCCGTAAAGTTTTTGGAGTTCTCGATGCGCTTCAGCCGCCGTTTTCTTCAAATGAAAGCAGAAAAGCAACGATTCCCGCAAATGACGGTTATTTGGCACAAAATTAGACATTTTCACACAACCAAAAGTATATGACGCAAAAACAACATCACTAATGTGTCAAAGCGATTTGTTTACCATTTGTCTAAGCTTGGTTCATGACGTTTTGGTTATGTCACAATTGACCAGCACTTACTACAGGAGCCATCTCTTGAAAAACAGCGAGAACTTAGTTGCGCACCTAATATTTTTGGGTTATTTCAATAACATTTTTTTCAATGATCCTTTCTTAAATTTCTAACTTATAAATTCTTATTGTAAAAAAAAGGGTTTCCCCTTGTTTCCTTTCATGATTTCCAAACCTTAATTTACAAGTAACTTGATTATTCAATAAACTATGAAAAAATAGTGGAATTAATAATTCCAATTATTGTTTACTACGTTTGAAAAAAACCACTCATAAAAGTTCGCACTGGGTAATTGGTTTCCATTAATACGAATACTGAAATATGTGATTTCAAAAATAAAATCATAAAATTTAGTGACCTGTAACTTTGATTTAATAATAAAAAAACAAAATGCAGTATTAATTGAAAGAAAAACGTAATAGAAAACAAACAAGAACTTTATTAAATTATTTCAGAGTTCTATGAATACGACTACAAAGCACTTCAGTTACATTTTAATACCTTGTAGCTTGTGTCAAATAATTGAACTAAATTTTTAAAGCATTGAAATACGCTTGCGACTATTATAATTCTATTAAGCTATAAATTATTCATCCCTTATTATAAACAGAAATACAATGTCTACTGATGATGGGGCTATGTCTAATTTATTGCAGTAATGAAGATGGATAGTCGTGTTCCTTCTTTTACACTCTTGCTTTGTTTATTTTCGCTTGAATGAACAAAATATATTCCATTTCATTTCAATACGAAATTAAAATTATTCTCTGTGTAAAATGAAAACAATTTCGTTGTAGGATAATAAATAATAACTAGAAAAATATCCAGATTAAACAACTACTTAATTGTAATTATTACTAAGTAATTTTTAACACTGTATTACCTGTCGGCGTACATGAGATAATCGATATTATGTCAACATTCCCACCTGATTTGACTACCGGTAATTACTTAATCCAGAATTTGGTAATAAAAGACGCTAGTCTTGTTTTAGCTAACAATAATTGTGAAAAGAGAACTGTTGTCACTATCCTTTAGTACTATTAAAGCAGTGAAATATTTATCCTAACTTTTTCTAATATGTCTTACCGTTTTGGAGATATTAAAGCAAATAGCGAAGGGTTGTGTTTCTGATAGAGCGCTCCACTCCCCGAAAACTAGCGATTGGGCAGCTAGAAAAGTTACTGTTGTTCTTACACTACATCGGTCTATAAACCTACCAAGTTTCATTTAAATCGATGAGGAACACTTGCCTGTGTTCCCTTGTAAGCCTCTATCAATTATTATCAATCCATCTACAAGAACTGACAGATTGCTAAATCAGTGGAAGCGGACGAGAATGACTCCGATTTTCAAAAAAGGCGAAAGATCACATGTAGATAACCATACATCTAAATCCATTTTTTTGTCTAACTGCCTACGTAAATATTATTTTTTAACGTTTATCTAATAATACGAGTCCGTATATTTTTTAAAGTCAGCACAATTTTGTTCCCGGGCGATTTACCATTACTAATCTTATTACTATAACAAAACACAAACAAAGAGTTGGATACGAGGGGTCAGGTCGATGTTATTTACTATCGTAGAAAGCGTTTGATGCTATTTATTTTGGAATATTACTTAAAAAATTTTTGGCAGTTGATTTAAACCATTACTGCTACTGCATTATTGCTGAAGTTGCCACGCATTAGTAGTTCAAAACAGGGTAGAGAAAAAAAGTTTATAAGTTGCAATAAATCTATCAGGAGATGTTTGATAAACCAGAGTTCTTCCCAGGGTTAAGTTGCCAATCCGCCTTAACGCAAACGGTCGGACCAATTACTCAATAAATGGGAATGAATAAAGCGCGTCCCTTGTTTCAAAGAAAAAGCGACACCCTGTATTAAGTAAGTAAGGCAAGTAACAAAGAATCTCATATTCCTCCTTGTTATCAGACACCTTGTATATGGGACTATTTAAGATTTAACGTCGACTGAAATATTTGAAAAATTAAAATGATAATAGATTAACTTCTTCCAGAACTGGGCCTAGTTTCGGTTACATCTATTATTCGTCTTAACCGCTAAGCTACTCTACGTTATAAGTGACATCTAATTTAATTACGTTTTGTACAAAAACAAATTATTCGCAGTTTTACCATTCGATATTTGGGTAGGATAGAGTAAACGCAACGTGCAGTTGCAGCAAAGGAAGTGAGGTAATATAATTTAACTAGTGTAACTTTCTAAACGTTCTATAAGTTATAAATAGAGAGGCCACATTTGCCTAGTTGCCAGATTCGTAATAAATAGCTCTAGTTATAAGGTACAACTAATAAAGCGCTGACTCAATGCATTGGTAGCATACAACATATTTATAACTAATGAGATTACGAAAACAAACTGTGACTACAACTGAAATAAATCTTACTACAATTAAATTGTTAAATGAGTTAGTCAAAATTAAATGAAATATATGTAAATCTGGTGGGTGGATATATATTAACATAAGAATATATTAAACTCATTTACTATTAATAAACGCAATTTGACTTATTTGTGAAAAAAAGCGAAATAAATGTCCAACTTGAGTGCTGCGTACTTATTATAAGATGGCCAATAAGGCCCTTCTAGGTGGTAACTCATAGGTGTTCCACAATCTACAGTGATTGGAAAATTAATGAAACGAATTTAAGAGTACGTATCTAATCAATCACACGGGAATTAATAATAGAACAAACTTGAGCAAGATTGATTAAACGTGTGTTTCGATCTAAGCCGGCCTAGGTCAAGAAAACACGTCTACCAACGTACCCAACGTAACCAACCTAAGTGATGCTATTACTACAAGCAATAAGTGTTGTGGGTAAATTACGTAAAATAGGTTAACAGTCGCGTGATAACATACGCATTCTCATTGGTCAAACACCAGCATTGTTACAATATGAACTCCAAAACAGCTAAAGGAACATGAGACATGAGATATATAAATGAAAATTTACCTAAACAATGAATTTTCTATATTTAATTGATTGGAAATTATGCAAAAATAACGTGAAACTTACAAAAACTTTCATACCAAAATAACGCAACTAGAAAGAATTTGAAATAAATACAAAGTAGTAATGTAGTAAAAATTATTATGGCGGAAAAATTGTCAATTCACATATATTTAGTATTACTTTAAATACTTATCCTGATTTTCTTTCTATTTATTCTTATACTATTTACGTAAGGGTGAAAGAATCCAGAATATCTTCATTTAATTTTGTAATGCTCTATTTTGTAATTACATATTTGTTTCGTTTATGATTTTATGGATTAAAAATATTCTAGGCAGAACAATTTTCTCTAACTCTCTATCACTAAATAAAACTTTCCAAACAAGTTCGTTATTAAACGATTTTCTTTTAAAATAATTACTTTAGTTGTATTCCTTGTTTCGTTATCAAGTAAAGTTTACTAAAATTCTAAAGATGATGTAAACATAGTTTTTCCTTTACATAAAAAAATTTTAATTAATCTATAAAACAAGACGAAATACTGAAAAGAATGTCAATCTAATCATCCATATCATATTTATTGAAACATCTACAGCTTCTTAACTAATTTGCCAACACAATTTGACGAGAAAGTCAACGTATTTTTATCCTTTTTGGCTCACACTGTAACAAGGTAAAACTTTCGAACCAACCAGTATAACGTGTTACATTGCGAATGAGGAATGGCAAATATTAAACTTATGTTTGTGAAAATGTGTAACATAAAACTCAGTTGCCTTCATCAAAAGCACCGGAAACATTCGGGCACAATAAATCACTCAAAACTGTTTGCGTAGCTTTCCTTTTTTGATTACCCTTCCATTGTCAAATAATTATAGATGATATTTTTATATATATTGGACATAAGTATATACATAATTATAATAATATAACATATATATATATATATATATATATATATATATATATATATATATATATATATATATATATAGTTTAGTATACAGTAAATTTTTGTAAATAAATCATTTATTATAAAACTTTTAAACTGGAATTTCTAAGAAAAATTACATAAATTCATAGAAACTTATTCCCTAGTCACATAAATTTTCTCTTCAGGTATTTTGAGAAGAAATTTACTTGTAAATAAAGGAAATTAATTAAATAAAGAGATGTTCCTATATATATATATATACATATATATGTGTGTGTATGTGTGTGTGTGTGTGTGTGTGTGTGTGTGTATGTGTGCTATTGCTAAAGTTGAAGATCGTCTGATCTTCAAGTTTAGCAAACAACAGACCAGTTTCAAAAGATGATGAGTGCGATTTCATTGAAACGTCAGGAGAACAGTCCTCAGAACCCAACCTCCCGGTCTAGAAGCCGAGAAAATGTACCTTCGTCATACGTCCACGAAGACATCAAGAGTAGAATATGTATATATACATATATGTATATGTTCGACCAAAGGTTCTCGCGGTTGTAAAAATGAGTAGTATTATAAACTGAAACTGTTTCAGGTTGACGCTTCACTACGAAACAATTCCTGAAGAAGATGGTTGAAATGTCATCGATTTTTTTTTCGAGAACCCGATTCTTTTGAGAACTTCTGTCCAACATCGCGGAGAGCCCGAGAATATAATACTACTCATATATATTGTATATATATCTATAAGTATACACACACAAATGGTTCGCTCGCTTTCGTTCTGGAACACACACACATATATATATATATATATATATATATATATATATTTATATATATTTATAAGTATATTGTTATGATTTAGTTTGTGTGATGTAATTGTTAAAATGTTTATTTATAAATCAGTTTCACATTAACACACGTCAATTGTTATGATTTCTTTTAAAAAACTGTATGTAAAATACTGTAAAATAAAGAAAATAATAATAATAATGATGACGAAAAACTAAAAACCTTTTCTAAATAAATCAAAACTATAAAACCGTTGAATTCCGGTTTAACTGGAAATACGACCTTCGCGTAAATATTTATATATATATATATATATATATATATATATATATATATAAGTATATTGTTATGATTTAGTTTGTGTGATGTAATTGTTAAAATGTTTATTTATAAATCCTAGCTAGAATATGAAACCTTATGCTTGTACTAAAAAAATATTAATACTCCTTATACGTCTAACGAATGGTTTCATTCAATCACCTTGTATATATATATATATATATATATATATATATATATATATATATGTGTGTGTGTGTGTGTGTGTGTGTGTGGTGTGTGTGATAGACTAGAATATAAAAGAAAGGGTATAATCTATATAAAATAGAAAAAATTAGGGAAACAATTTGGAAATAAATCTGTATAACAATGAGACATTTAACACTAATAATAAAAAGAATGTGAAACATACACAGGAAACAAAAAGAAACGGCTAACAAAAAATTCAGAATAGTAATATAAAGTATACATCTATGAGATAATGAGAAGCGTTACAAATGGATTGAAAGACATCAAGCCTGTAATGAAAAACGAAGAGAGCACGAGTACGACTAGAGTCCCAAAAAACACTAGGCAGAACGGCATTAAACTAACATCAGTAAAAGTAGACGTATTTTTATAAGATGTATTGACAGAAGGATTTTGTAAAATAATGAAAGAACAAGATAACAACTGAACAAATGAGAATAAGAGCTTATAGGCATTGGGAAAGCGAAACAATGATAATAAATGATAAGAAATAAAATAAAAAAGGATCTTTTTCAATAGGAACCCGTAGAAGAATAGTACGTAAATGTCTTGACGGTTTACTAACAAGAAAATAATAAGTGGATCTACTTCGATGTGTTTTGTTATTGATGAGCTGTGATACGAGGATAGTTTGACAAGTTGTGAAAATGACACATAGGTGGCGCTATAATTGGTAAAAAAATGCACTGTAATTTAGGTTGCCTATTTATATGTTTACATTCCGACATTTAGATAAATCAGTTGATTAGTTTATTTTTGACAGCTGATTAAAAAGGAAGCAACACGTCGTTTTGTTAAAATGGAAAAAGCAGAGTATAGTGCGGCGATTAAATACTTCGTAATTAAGGATATGCAAGCTACCGAAATAAAAGATGAGTTACGGGAAACATTAGGTGAATCTGCTCCATCATCCGCCACAATAAGTAGATGGGTAAATGAATTTAAACGTGGTAGAACAAGCTGTGTTGATGAAGCGCACTCTGGAGCACCCAAAATCATGACTTCTAAGGAAATGATTATAAAAATCCATAATATTATTACGCAAGATCGACGACTCAAAGTGAGAGAAATAGCAGACATTGTAAACATTTCAACAGAACGCGTACATCACATTTTAACGAAAGAATTGGACCTTTCCAAGCTTTCGGCAAGATGGGTGCCGCGATTGTTTACGACTGATCAAAAGTTCATTCGTTTGCGCATTTCCAATGAGTGTTTGGACCTTTATAAGCGGGATCCGGTTGATTTTTCTAGGCGATTTGTTACTTGCGATGAAACTTGGATACACTACAGTGTACACCCGAAACTAAACAACAGTCGAAACAATGGTTAGAACGTGGTTCTGCACCTCCAAAGAAAGCCAAAACCACTTTATCGGCAAACAAGGTGATGGCATCATTTTTTGGAATTCAAAGGGCATTTTGCTCATTGATTACCTTCAGAAAGGTGCCACAATAAACGGACAATATTATGCAGAACTTCTACAAAAATTAAAAGTTGAGATTCGTGCTAAACGGCCAGGAATGGCAAAGAAAAAGATTCTGTTTCACCAAGACAACGCTCCCTCGCAAACTAGCACAGTTGCGATGTCCAAAATCCACGAGTTGCATTTCCAATTAGTACCGCATGCGCCTTATTCGCCGGATCTAGCCCTTCCTACTTCTACCTTTTACCAAAATTGAAAACGGCATTAAGTGGAAAGAAATTTTCGTCTAACGACGAGCTTATCATCTTCGTAAATGAGTATTTTGCAAGCCTTCCGGAATCGCATTTTAGAGATGGCATAAGGGTATTGGAGCACCGTTGGAATAAATGTATAGCTCTTTTAGGAGGATATATTGAAAAATAGAAATTATTTTATATTTAAAAAATTCGTTTTTCTTTTCCATTCTCACTACTTGTCAAACTACCCTCGTATATCGAAAATTGTTAAAATTGAAAACGATCATATATAACAATTTGTGTGCCTTTGATCTGCAAGCGTAGTTTTTAGCATGCATTAATTATTCCCTGGCAATACTACCTACTTTGTCTGTAACACTAATATTTTTGTCGTCGCTGATAGCATGTAGTTAGTGTTACAGACAAAGTAGATAGTATGCTAATGAATAATACAGATTTTACGGTATTAAAATAAATTTGTAGTAATAGTGAGTGCACAAATCCATTAAATATAAACAAACATTACTTTTATTTGCAAATATTATAACACTAGGCATCAAACAATCGTTCTTTTCATATAAGAATTTTGTCCTCACGGCAAATTCGATTTGCTGAAACAACTGTGGAAACATATCTGGTGTTTCAAATATTTAATCGATCTTATCCTGTTTTGTGGGTAATACTAGCAGTGAACCCACTAATTGCAACGAAGAATTTTATGATTTATCAATTGCTTTAACTACTCATTTGTAATTGTCATAAATTGTTTGTATATCTGCTTCGACTTCCGGATTTTGACTTTCCTTGATGGCAGTTGCTTCTTTAGGACCAAACTGTAAAACTACAGACTTAATATTTGGAAATGCAGAAAATTATAAAATACAGTCTTTAACCATGTTCTTCAGCATGTAAGAATCGCCTGTGGAGGTTCAGGATTGTCGTCACATTGCCTGTGGAATTCTCAAATACGTTTAAGGAATATGAAGAACACTGCTTTTGTTTACGTTATCAAACTATTTACCTTTGGATAACAGCGTCGAATCATTTCTGCCACACGATATACAGCATTAATTTTACACATGACATGTAAGAAGTTACCACAGTCGTCTTCAAAAGACCGACCGGCTCTCAGAAGTCATAGATGCGGCGCCATTTGTCGTAAAGATTAAGGTTGGTCTCTCGAAAGTTCAAATTTTTCCAATGTATTTAACACCGCTTTCGAAATTAATTCGACGCTACATTCTTGTACTCTTCTTGAAGCTAGTAGAGTTAAAGACAACAGTTTAAATGGTTCCATTGTACGAACAAAGACATCGACAATAGAATTCTTCTACAATCTGTCATTTAGTTCACACAACCAGAGTTGTTTATTGTCCAAATCCGATTTAGTTCTATATCAATACGTTCGCGAGCAGATGATACAAAATTACCTAACGTTTTCGAACTGGATAAAATTATTCGATATTTAATAAATGAAATGATTGCACACCATCAGTGTTAGACATAAATCGAATAGAAATTGCTCTTTCGATTGTCAACCACTTTTTAATTAACTGCTGTGGCCTTGATGAAAATCCATAACAAAATTAAACACAAATGAGTTTCCGTGTTTAATTAAGCCAGTTCTTGCGCTGCCAATTATTCACGTATTTTCTGCAGTCATATTTTGTCCAACATATGAGCGATCTAGCGCAAACTAGAAACTTCACATTTACACAATCGTACATTAATTCCGAAAATTCACAAATAAACCTACTGTGTGAGGTAACCGCCGTTTCTTCGACCAACGTAACCCTAACAAGTAGATAAGCTATGCGGGTTCTAGCCCAAAATCAACATCATCAGATTCTACATAACCTATCAGACTATCTGTCTGTCTACCTGTCTGTGTATCTACCTGTCTATGTGTCTGGCTGTCTGTCTGTCTACCTGTCTATCTGTCTACCTGTCTGTCTGTCTGTCTACCTGCCTGTCTGTCTACCTGCCTGTCTGTCTACCTGTCTGTCTGTCTACATGTCTGGCTGTCTGTCTACCTACTTGTCTGTCTGTTTGTCTACTAAAACGTATGCATGTATTGCGGGTTGCATATCTGCGACGGAGTCAAAAAGTGCAAAATGAAGCTCCATAAGAAAATACATGGGATTTTGGGCTAGAACACGCACAGCTTATCTACTCTAACATAATTCTATGCAACGTACAAAACTCCGTAATGCAAGTGAACATTTCCGATTGAGATCGCGCAGTGTATTACATACATATGTACATGTTAGTGACGTTCTACGTTCTCGACGCACACCTAATGAAGCGCCGACCAAATTTCCGCACTCTAGTTATGACAATTGTCAAATTTGATCAAAATCGAAAATATAATTTTGAGTACTTTTCTATATATGAACACGTTTTACTATTTCTATTTTATATATTTTTTAAAGATTTTACCAAACCGAAGAAAACTATTATAAACGAAATATAGATACCTACTTACTTCAGTAAAAAATAGTCGAGAACGAAAACTTTCAGACACTTAAATGAAAAAGAAATCCATTGAATTCAATAGGTCAATCACGTAAAGCTCTAATCTTCGTTTCACGTAAATGATTTTATTGTCGAAATGTACTCGAGGGAAAAATTTAACTGATGTTCAAGTGCCGTGGAGAATGAAAATTACCAAAAGCTAACCTAGCTTGCAGGTGAAAGATGTAAGTAAACTTGGCACAGGTAAACGGATGGTTCAGACTGATGGGGCAATGGCCTAATATCGATTTGCACACACACTAACAATCTTACTATATATATATATATATATATATATATATATATATATATGTATATGGGATTCGGAAACAAATTTATAAGGTGCGGGTAAGTTCGGAGTGACGTAGCTATTGCAATAGTCAACCTAAATAAATTACTTGTCAAGTAAAGACATAGTTAAGTTACACGAGCGGTTCTTACGTTCGACATATATAGGAGAAATGGAAATAAATTGTGTGCCATTATAAAACCACAGTAATTTACTTTCCTGATAAATAAAAGCATTACATCTCTTTTAATGTGCTGTAATAAAGCATAACTCCCGCCAAAATTCAATAAAGTAGTTTTTTGAACTTAATTGAATCACAAATATTTATGATATCGGACATCCTAATGCTCAAATAAGACTATCCGTATTATACAGTCTGTTGCAGAGAAAAGTGAATTTTTTAAAATAGTAATTCTTAGTAGCGCCATTTATTAAAGAAAATATGGGTCGGTAAGCTAGGTCTTTCACCAATAATACGTCAAATTGTCATGACATTTGCATCATTAAAAGCAGAGAAATTGCGCATAAAGTAAGAGAGTGTATTTGGCATTGATCGTAAATGAATTTTGAACAAAGAGCAAATGTCGAGTTCTGCTTTAAATACAGTAAATCATTTACTGAAATGTTTAATTTGATGAAAGAAATGTATTGTCACGTACGAGTGTGTATGAGTGGTATAGACAAACAATCTGGTGCAAAAAAATCTGTGATACGGAAAGTAACATCGAACTTGTGCATGAATTTATCAGAAATGAGCCTAAATCCTCATAGCGATACGTAGGAATGGAATTAAATACTTCCAAAGATTTAATTCATCGCATTTTGACACAGCATTTGGTACTGAGAAAGATTTGTGCAATATTTGTACCACAGAAGCTAACTGAATTCAACATTGTACCGTCTTAAAGACTCAAAAAAGGACGAAAACTTCAGGTAATCCATTGTAATTGGCGATGAGACGTGGTGTTTTCAATTTTATATACCAAGCATCAAAGCTCTCAATGGAAGCATCCAAGGGAAGAAAGACAGAAGAAAAGCTGTTTGGAGAAGTCAAAAGTGAAGACAATGTTGATTTGTTTTTATGATTCGAAAGGTATAATGCACAAAGAGTTTGTACCAACTAGATGAACAGTCGATGCTGTATATTATCTTGGTGTTATGAAACGTCTTTTGGTGCGTATTCGTCGGATGCGCCCTCGATATCGTGAAAATGGTAGCTAGCGTTTGTTACATGATAGTGCACAATCTCATCGCTCGACGCGTATCACTGGTTTTCTAACTACAAATGGCATTTTAATCATTAACTATTCATCGTATTCACCTGATTTAGCCCCTGTGATTTCTATCTATTCTCAAAACTGCATTTGCTGACAAAAGGATAGCGTTATGCTGACGTCGAAGCCATTAAAAAGGCGCCGACAACAATCTTGAAGGACATCTCTAAAGATGAACTTCAAAATTCATTCGACATGTTAATTGACCGAGCAAGACAATGTATTGAAGCCAAAGGCGATTACTTTAAATAAAGTAAATTAATTTTACCATCTGATTCTGGGCTTCCGGACTGGAACCGCGTCATTTGTATATCTGCCGACGTTTCGTACCCATTTGTATGGGACATCTTAAGGGCTGAACTACTGGTTTCAGTGCAGTAGTGCAGCACTGAAGCTGTCCCATATAAATGGGTACGAAACGTCGGCAGATATACAAGTGACGGGGTTTCAGCCCGGAAGCCCGGAAGCCCAGAAGCAGATTAGTATAGACCACAACCGCGGAAGTCTACGTATCAGATTAGTAATCTTTTGTTTTTATTTTAAAAAAAGGTTTTCTCTGCGACAGACTGTTTATTTTCTGAATAACTTTGTAATTATTTGTCTATAAAATGTTTACTCATTATTTATCCAAAACCATATGAATTAATGTGTCTTGCTGATTTAAACACAGTTAAGGAAAATATGTAAATACTATAGAAATAAATATTAGAATATGAACAAGGTAAAGGGTGTTTCAAATTTAGCAATTTTCTCAAAGAATAAATAAAATACATAATTTGCATTCATTTTCAAAAACTTTTTATTGGTAATTGAAGTATCAGTTATATCATTTATGTGCGAAAAATAATATCTGCCAAATGGTCTCCTCTTGAAGCTCCACAGACGTCCACTCTTTCGGTAAAATTTTCAATGACATTTTGACATAATCGAGGCTCTATCTCACTAATGACACGAATAATTTCATCTTTCAAAGCAGGAATCGATTGTGGATTGTTTTTACAAACCTGACACGTAACCCCAAAGAAAATAGTATAACGGTGTCAAATCACATGATCTTGATCGCCAATTATCATCGCCGTTTCTGGAGATTACAAGTCCAGGAAATTTTTCTCTCAATAAATCAATTGATTCGTGCGGAAAGTGAGGTGTAGCGCCATCCTGTTGAAACCATAGATCCTCTAGATCAATATTCATTAATACAGGCCACAAAAATTCGGTTATCATCTGACTATATCGATCACCATTGACAGTTACAGCTTCGCCAGCAACATTTTCAAAAAAGTACGGTCCAATTACACCACCTGACCATAAGGCACACCAAACACTAACTTGTTTAGGATGCATAGGTTTTTTATGAATAATTCGTGGATTTTCCTCACCCCAGAAATGGCAATTTTTTTTATTAACATAGCCACCAAGTTCAAAATGTGCCTCATCGGAAAACATTATTTTTTGAGAAAAATCAGCTGGTTATTCATTGATGAAATTGACAAATGAACGACGTTTTAAATAATCTAATGGCTTCAGTTCCTGTTTTTTGATCTTCTACGAAACCGGTCTCTTGAAATTTTGTAATAATTCGACCAATAGTGCTTTCAAATGGACGATTATGTAAACCATAAAATTTACGTAATTTTCTAAAAACTCTTTTCACAGAACGCTGATTTTCATAAAATATTTCGACAATTTGTATGCATTGTTGTACCATGTACGAAGACATTTTTATAAGTATCATACATCACACTTTTTAAATGTCCACATACCCAGACAAATTCAGTGCGCCATCTATATTTTATTTAATTTTGAAAAGACTGAGCAATTTGAAATACCCTTTAGTTGCAGATAAGAATATAAGTAAAAATAAGAAATGTATAGGTAATCAATGTACATAACATACATCCCAGCAAATGTTAAACTAACCCTAAGTCTAGAACCAAAATTTAATATACACGATAACAAATACGTCAAATAATCTAAGGACTGATATAAGAAACAAAACGGTAAATATTTTCACTAATTATAACAATAGTAATCAACACAATAGGAATAGTCCAAAAAAAGACACCCATATGTAAAACCATTATAGAAGTAACGAAATTTTTAAAAGATAACCCAACCTACTCAGAGCAGACAAATTTAACAAGATCATCATAACAACAAAAAATGAATACGTTAATAAAATGAATACTATATTATCAGATAATGAATCATACAAAAAAATAGCAAATGGACCAAACCAAAAAATACAAACATACGTCAACAACATGGCCAAAAACTAGAAAGAAATAATTATACCACAAGGGGACATGAGATGAAACTTAAAATGCACAACCACCAAAAGTAGCACGTAAAACGTGATTTTGTCTGGATGCAATGGCAGCTCTTGAACCTCTTCAGGTTGCTCTTCACTCCAAATACGGCAATTGTACTTATTGACGTAGCCATTAAGCCAATAATGGCCTCTTCGCTGAACGAAATTTTGGTCGAAAACAGTAGATCTTTTTCAAGCTTTTCAAGAACCCAACGTCTGAAACGGTGCCGATTCTAAAGGTCGGCAACTTTGAATTCTTGAATGACTTTGAATTTTGTGTGGTTTTAAACCAAGATCCTTACGTAAAATACGCCAAGTAGTGGCGTACGAGGAGCCAAGCCGTTGAGATCTACCGCGAATCGATTCTTCACGGTCATCTTGTACGCACCAGCTACCATCGTTATATTTTCTTCACTACGTGGTCTATTTTGCCGTGTATTATCCAATAATGGAAGTTGTGTATTAATTCTAGGATACACGTTAGAACGTCATTTATATTTATTTTTCTAAATTACCATTACAGTTATTAAAAACGAATTATTAAAAGCTTACAGTATTGTATTATAAAATTTGGGTAGCGATGCAAATGCAGATTCTTATTAATCAAGAACACGTGTTGTTAATTTAAACATATTCGACAAATGTATGCAAATACAAATTCATCGTTTGTAGCTACAGTATGTAAGTACAGCAAATATTATACTTATATTTTTTTAAATTACTTTACAATAAATGAATTTTTAAGTGTTCTTCAAATATTGCAAGAAAAATATATCTCAACAGTGTACTAATTGATTTTGTTCAACAAATTCGTGATGAAAAGAATACGCCTTCGAGAAGTACAAAAAAATTATTTTTCGTAACTATAGAGCACTCTGGGACGAGATCTTGTTATTTCTTCAACAAAGATGCTCATCGAACCAAAGAAATGCATTTTCTCGTATCTATTCTTTTGCTTTAAATATCGAAGCGTTTCACAAATCTAGGTAGCGCACGACGCATTGAAAACTCGAAAGTTTCTGAAGTACTTTAAGAGAAATACAAAAAGTAATAAGGGAAATATTTTTAAAAGTGGAAAATGTGTTCTTCCGAAACACAATATATGTGTTATCACATAGTTGAGAAAGCACGCACCGTGTCTATGGATTTAATTTAAATTTCGCTGTTTACTTTTATGAAAGTTTAAATGGATAAAGCAAAAGCAGGGTGAGTTCGGCATTTCTCAATATTTAGATCTTGGAATTTTAAAAAAGTATTAAAATATGATACAAAATCGAAATAATTAGACAAAACAATTTTCTTAATAATAGGAGCTATATATGCTATCTGCTTCTGGGTTTCCGGGCTGGAACCGCGTCACTAGTATATCTGCCGACGTTTCGTACCCATTTGTATGGGACATCTTCAGGGTGACGCGGTTCCAGCCCGGAAACCCAGAAGCAGATAGCATGGACCACGACCGCGGAAGTCTACGTACCAGATTATGTAGCATTATATTTTTGATTTCTTAGAGATTTTTTAACTGTCCGTACAATTTCAGCATTTCTGCTCTGTAGTAAGAGCAAACCAACGATCTTCAGAGATGTAAGTATATTGCTATGGGGTGCACTGGATTAAATATTCAAAAATATAGAAAAATTCTTATGTCTCATGAACATATACTTCCAAAAGCTCTTATACTATGATTCTTTGGGAAGGTATTTCAACGAACAAAACCTAGAACCTAATTTGATTTGATATTTTACAAATAGATAAAATAATACATTTTAAATAAACCTCTTAATTTAATTATTTATTCGTAATATCTTGTTATCAGTGGTGTAAATATTACATATATAACAGGTGTTTTTTTAAGAGCTTGAGAACTTTAAATGATAATACAAGACAGAAATATTGTGGGAATGAATTTTTTTTATTATAATCTGGTAGATAATTTCATGGCATTTATTTTTTAAATACGATTTCTGGCATACGTCCGCCGCGGCCATGAGTCACGTGGCCCATTCGATCAGTCCAATTTTTGACTGCTTTTTCCAATAAATCTGGCCGTATGGCGTCAATGGTGAATATTGGCTTCCAATGCTTCAAGAGTTGCTGGTTTGGCGGCATAAACCAATGACTTAACATAGCCCCATAAAAAGTAATCCAGAGGCGTTAAATTGCACGAACGAGTGGGCAAGTAAACAGGACCACTTCTGGAAATAAAGTTGTCACCAAATTGATTTTGCAATACGCGCTGTACGGCAAGTTGCGCCATCCTGTTGGAACCAAATGTTGTCGATGTTTAGCTGATTAATTGTTGGAAACAAAAATTCAGTCAGCATGGCTCGATAGCTCTCGCTATTCACCGTAACGGCAGATCCTTCCTCATTTCGAAAAAATAAGGACCGATGATGCCGCCAACGTGTAACCGCACCAAAAAATCAATTTTAATAGATGTAATGGTGATTCGTTAACGGCTTGAGGATTGTCTTCGCTTCAAATACGGCAATTTTGCTTATTGACGTAGCTATTTAACCAGAAATGAGCTTCATCACTAAACACATTTCTTTGATAAAAATGCTTATCTTCGGCCAGTTTCAAATGAGCCCAATCTGCAAAAATGCGATGCAAACGATGGTCGTTTAGCTTCAATTCTTGCACAATCTGTATTTTATAGTCACGTAAGCCAAGATACGTACGTAAAATTTTCCACGTAGTCGACGGACAAAGGCCAACAAGTTGAAAAACGACGAGGAATCGACATATCGGCATCTTCTTCAATACTTCGCGCTACAGCAGCAATACTCTCTTCGGTACGCACATTTCTTTGTCTTGTTAATGGTTTTGTATCGAGAAGAGTAAAATTAGTGCGAAAACGATCAATAACTGCACGAATTGCTTGCTCACTAGGCCAATTATGTTGACCGCAAAATGGACGGAGTGCTCTATGAACTTCACGAACAGATTTATTTTTTTTCAAAGTAAATTTCCACAATTTTGAAGTTATTCTGGCGTTAGACGATTCATGATGACTTGCTAACCTTACTGAACAGAAATGTCAACACAGTTTAACATTATCAGCTGTCAAACCATAGTTATCGATATCGATAGTTCTCATGCAGCTTAAAAAACACCCATTACATACGTACATACTAATTTTGTACATAATACAATATTTATGACATTATCACAAACATTGCATAGTGACACAGTGGACATGATTAGATTGGTCAATTTTTATCGGCG
This sequence comes from Dermolepida albohirtum, assembly GCA_031893035.1. NCBI lineage: Eukaryota > Metazoa > Arthropoda > Insecta > Coleoptera > Scarabaeidae > Dermolepida > Dermolepida albohirtum. Next base: position 24,166 of record JAVIWB010001585.1, on the reverse strand, counting down.
TGACAGAATAGAATCCGATGTAATAAGTGCGTACGTATGTACCCACAAACATTTATAGCCCATTCTGTTAGACAATGGTACATTACGTCATCAAATCATGCGCGAAGTGTGGTGTCGCAGCAATTAAGAAAAGCTAAAAAAGATTTGAAACTACTTCCGTTGAAACCGATTTAAAACAAATTTATGACAATTATGAAATTTATTTGAGTTTATAGAAAAAATTCAAAACATCGGGTTGTCGTTGGAGTCAATGAAATTGTGAACGAGGTACACTCATTGCTATGTGCTACAAGTGAAATAGAAAATACGTGTTGTAGAAAAGATCCAGAGTCTTACAAAGAAAGATTTCGATTTTATCAGATTAAGACAAATTTCTGATGGTGCTTGTATAAATCCGTTATCTGTTTCTAAAGATTATTTTAATTACACGTGTATTACATCCGTAAATACGGCATACGTTGATCTCCGAGACAAATGTAGAAGCTTACGTCATGCTGCAGACATTTTATCAGCCTTATCTATTTTTGGCTGTGCAACGACAGCTGTGAATAAGAATAAGTATGTTGTTTATAATACAAAACATAAGCGATGTAAGTAACGCATGCATTGCAAGGTCGCCCATCATACACTCACCTTGTTACGATCCTGACCTGCGAAAAAATATTCCAACTCTTTTAATAACTTTCTATAACATAGCTAACATTACTTTTATAAAACAGCGACTACCTGAAATAAAAAAGGAAAATAACGCTTTTGATTTTACTTTGGATTGAAGTTTTTTATATACCGCATTCTATATAGGACATATAACACATAGGTAAAAAAATGAAATTGTTTTAGTATTTTTAGTTTTCATCGCCAACTAGACCTTTTGATAGAAAATCGATTTCAATTTGCATGTCGTTGCAAGTACAAGTATAAATTCCCAGGGAATAATTTGAGAACTTCAATTTTACAATATCCAATTTGTTTGCTTCTTGATAATTGTATTCTGTTCATTTATATTCCGTGTAGTGCCCGAAACTTGAACGCCTATGCGTTCACATCGATGTTTACTACTGTGTTAATTTTAATTTCAAAAATTTGTATTTTGTCACTTTCTTGTCATTATCTATCATTCATAACTTTCTCAGAAAAACAATTTGAATCGTTTTATGCATTTGATTACCAGGCCCTTCCAAGCCGATTAGTGGCAAGATGAAAAATAGGTATTGTATGATAATCAAAGCAGAACATCTTAATTGCTATCTAAATAGAATATTCCGCGATATTGCTCCATGGAAATTTCTCTATAGAAAATTCTTATCATAGTTTACTGCAGTACACACGATGTGGTTGGATATTTTCCCTTATCTAATGGAGAAAGCAAAACAGCGAATAAATACTGAAAATATATTGAATAGGTGTCTAGAGATCTATTCTCTACTACGATAATATCTCTACAAATTGTATTCGTAAACAGTGGTTTTGCAACATATCCTTCAGTAGAGCTGCTATATCGGTCTGGGTACTATAGCCGTCCGCATCATAATAAATAATCAACAAGTAATAGTGTATACGTAGCAATATATAAAATATTCCGAAACACATACGCTTCTGTGAAACGTTATCAAGCTGAAAGAGCTCGGCTATGTATTTGCAGCATATTTCCAATAGTATTTTGCTATGGTTCAGTTTCTATCTTACACATATTTTATTTCATTTTACAAGAAGCCTGTATAGTATGTGTATTTTATTATTTTGTATTTTCATATCTCCTTAGCGTAACGTTTTATTTCGATTCAGCTTCATTAAATGACGCATTAGTTTATTCTCATATATTCGTTTATTTCATCGTCAAAATTGCACTTAGTTTATGCGTATTTTATATTAACTTCTCATTAGATTCAATAGCGAAAAGAAAGTCTTATTATGTTTTGTGTTTTTCTATATCTGTGTATACGACGTATTTATGCCGCATACTAGTATATCTATATTACTTCCACTTGCATCGATAGATCAACTCCAGGTTTACATGGTTACTCTCTGTCTACGTTGGAATCGGACTAACGCGAGCTATTTTCTCGAACCTTCTAGAATATTTTCTTCTCTACCCCTTTTCCTCCTGACCGTACAATTTGATGTGGACTGCATGAGGTACTTCACCAAGTAGCCAACTTCTGAGGTGGACAGACGTGCAAGCTTCCCATATTTTTGGACTCCTCTATGGATGGATAAGGGAAATTTTATGCTGGTTTTCTGGTTGAGTAACCATCGATCTTTAGATGGTCTGTGTACTATCATCTGGAAAAAATAATCAGTAAAACCCGCCTAATATCGAAGGTACGCTTTTCTTTTCTCATTAGTGTCATCCGTGTGAACACATTATTATGGAAATTTACACTTTTAGGTTTTTTTTTATATAGATATGTATAAGTGTATATATGTAGTTATCGAAGCCGCTCCGTTGAGTATTCTTTCGCATTGCGTGTCACCGACGAGCCAACACACACACATTGAGTAAGCAAGGTGCATCGCCGGCCATTCCTGTTTTATTTTCGCGGACTCTACCATAGTGTAAGAAACCACTAAGATATACCGTTAAACATAGCGTTCAATACTGAGACTCTATTGGTTAATTTTGATAATTTGATATACAGTTATCAGTCTCTTTCCAAGTATTATTGAGTTAATTAATAATAATACGTCGAGTTTGTGCTAGACAGTCCCTTTTCAAGTATCACATTAGTGAGTTAATTAATAACATATTACAGCATTCGCACAAAAAATTTTATTAGAATTACTTGGCATTGTATGATTTACTATGTATATATATAGTTTCGAGTAAATATATATATATATATATATATATATATATATATGTACTATACTATACTATATATATATATATATATATGGGGGAACAAACTGTTGTTTGAATTACTCTCGTTATTTAACTGTAACATCGAAATATTGCTTATTTATTCGTTCGATGCTTACCTTTTGTTTACATTTTTACGTTGAATCAGTTCTTTAATAACTTGTTAACTGACTTATTATTTAAATAAAAGATTAATCCATATGTTAGGTGTTCTTTTGTTGCGCTGTATATCTTTAAAGGAATTCTCAAACAACTTAGTGTGTTATTATAATAGAGCTACGGCCTACTTTACGTGTGCCATTATTTGCTCCGCAACAGCTAGCTGGTTACTATTCTGTTGCTGCCCAGATAAATAAAGGCTCCCTCAGTCGGTCGTTCATGACCTGCAGCACCTTTGCTTGTACGACAAGTATGTGGCAGTTTCACTAAGCGATTTTTAGAGAACGTAGTTTTCAAGTTACATTTCAGTCTACAGACTCTATTAAATCCCTCTTAGGAAATGAGAAAAATAAAGTAGAGGCTAATAAGAAATAGGGCATTTGCGAAATTAAATGCCTGGACTGCAATAAACAATATATAGGCCAGACAAAGCGACCGATAGAAATCCGGTATAAAGAACATATGACGCACATCAAATTTAATCGACCGGAGAAATTTAGTTTAGCAAAGCAAGTGTCAGGGAATAATCATAAAGTAACCGCGGATTGGTATTTGTATTATTACCGTGAATTAGATATGTATTAAAGCCTATATATTTCAAAAAACAGAAACCACGTGTTAAATTCCGACGAGAGCCATATCAATAACTCATGTCTGTTTGGCTTTCAACAGTGTAAGTCTAGGAGGGACGTTGTCTTTGTGCGGATTTTGCCGTTAATCCAGGTGCGACATTGCGATTAATTATCTTCTGATGATGACAACTTAGTTTCCGGAATACGTGTACAGAATACGAAAATTATTGTGGAAAGGTGCTGTATTAACCTTAATCGATTCACTTAATCAACCACAGTCTCCATTAAAATTTCCCTTGTTAAATGTTGAGTTAGAAAACAGTAAGTAATCTGTTTCTGATGCCAAAGTTACTATACCTCTATTGCTTGACGAATATATTTATCGTGTTTCATTATATATTCTTCCTCAAGGTTATGGACGTTAGATATAGAAACTTCAATTAAGTGTTTCCGGAATACGTGTACAGAATACGAAAATTATTGTGGAAAGGGGTTATGTTAACCTTAATTCATTAGCTTTCTATTCATTTTAACATTAACATATTTTTTTGGGACATAATTACATCATACATAAAAACGGTTACGCTACGTTATAACGAATATTACATAGTTTTTCGCAACTGCAGCAATGTACTAAGACTACACACAGTAGATTACGTACTGCGTTCTACATGCATGCATCTCAACAAAATGGGTTTTCTGACACAATCAGGCAACTCTATTCATCAGATTACTATTCTTTAAATATAATTTAAAGACTTTCGCAAAGCAAAAATCATTTTTTAATAAAAAAGTCAAAGGTGCGGTCAAAATACTTATCAGCTTCAAAGATTCTGATTCTCTTGCTGGCAGTTGAACGATCAAGTATTTTTATTATTCGAAACTATTTCGAATAATAAAAATTTGTTTTCTGGAAGCTGCATAAATTGTTTAAAATTTTATTTAACAAATTTGATGTTGGTCTAATGTTTGTGTACTCTATATATGTTCTTTATACTGGGTTTCTACCGATCGTTTAGTCTGGTCTATGTATGTATTGTTTATTGCAATCTAGATATTTAATTTCGTAAATCCCCGACTTGTTATTGGCTTCAACTTTGACTTTTATATTTTCTAAGAGGGATTTAATAGAGTTTGTGGATTGATATGTAACTCGAAAACCGCACTCTTTAAAAACACTATTTAAACTGTTCGTTAAAAGGTGAAATGGTAAACAAATAAATTGCTTGTCTCGATTGCTTTGATTTGACGGACATGTGGTGTCCCAGGTTTTCTTTTTTAGCTTTCCTAATTAATCCATTGATTTTTCCAAATCACAGCCACTGTATCTCACAATATCTTTTTCAAGTTTAAGAAAATTTCAATTTTAATCTTTATTGAAAATACTTTGTAGATGTTAAAACAAATGTGTTTAGATAAGCAAATGTTTATTACTCCATGGTTATCTATTAAATTTATTGTATTTAATGTTTTTCTCATATTATTTTTCCTACTCCTTTGATCTTTCTCTGTTTATTGTTTCAGTGAGTAAGCGTGTTATTTAACTTGTTTACTACAAAAGCAATATTCTCGACTGAAAGATTTACATGTCAAGTGGATTGAAGGCTATCCAGAGAGAAAACATTATAAATTATCCACCGAATCAAGAGCTTGGGGTAAATACTACGAAAATATCGTATTTTTTCTTATTTTTCTCTTTAAATGGATAATAAAGTATTGATCTCATCTTAACAAGATGATTAGAGTAACGGAGTTTATACTTCGGAAAATAATGGTTTTTATACGTCAATTGAAAATCATTTTTCGATTGAAGTGTATTATTACGCTATCCACACATATATTAAAGACTTATTTGCGTGTTTTTAAATCGCCTTTTTTAAACAAATTGATTTCAAAAAATTTTCAATATTTAACCCAGATAACTTTTGTGACATCATGTACATAGTCGAGCATTAAATTCTGGTACGAACGCGGTATAATTAAATTTAAGTTGGCAACACTTCCAGATAAATTTAAGATTAGGTTATAATAATAATAATAATAATAATCTTTAATTCCCAATAGTTACATTAGACCATTTACAGGACATAATGCACTTAAGAATAAAATTAAAATTGAAACAAAAATAGGTGCAGTTAATGTACTACAAATAAAAATAAGAATTCAATTAACAAAAAAAAATATATACGTACTCGTATAATACATTGGTATTTCTGCACATATGTACCAATGGAGCCTTGTAGAGAACATTGGTTCTTGCCCTAGCTGTTGAGAAAGTTACCGATGATCTAGTGTCAAAACTAGGCACGAGGAAACCAACCTGGGCAACAGCACAGAAGAATCAATAAAATTATTTATTAATTTATAAAGAAAACCGCCACTAGCTTTCTCCCTGTGTATATCAAGAGAATCAAAATTGTGCCTAGCAAGCAGACCCTCATACGTCGAACCAAAGGCAGGATAATGACCATCAATCCTGTAGGATAAATATTTGGAGAACCTCTTTTGAACACGCTCCAGGAGTAACTGCTAGTAATGGTAAAGCGGGTACCACGCATCTGAAGCATATTCCAATCTGGACCGGACAAGAGAACCGTAAAGCACCATAGTGTGCAAACTACTAAAACCCCTGCAAGAACGAATAAGGAACCTAAGACCTCTGGAAGATGATGTAGTTATGCCACTTATATGCTTAGAAATGCTAGTAAATGTAGGTATAATGGATTGCCGAACATTGTAGTTATAGTAAAGCGGAGTATCACTTCTACTAAAAGAGAGAACAGCACAGTTGTCGATGTTGAGCTTTATCTAATAATGCACAGATTAGATTGAAGATTAATACTAGCGTCAAGTGAATTAATACAGCTGAAGATCTTTAGATCGTCGGCGTAAGCTAACACTCTGCAGTCATGACGTTCCAAGAGATCATTAACGTAAATATTAAACAAAAGGGGTCCCAAATGGTTAAAGGATATGTTTAGAACTGGATAGTCGTATGTAGTACGTGTCTATCAGACAAGAGTGAGCAGCGTAACGAAAGAGGTCGCCCGTACGTATATTGTCGGCCACTCAGCCGCCAACAATTGATAGGTGTAGATGTTTGATATCGCATTTAATACAGTGGCGTGGTAATTATAATAAGTAATGAAGAAATAATAAAATATATTATAAAGCATTTGCCTGTTTAAGCATCGTCATTAGAAGTAGTAACTAAATTAGATAGGAGAAAGAATTGTAGTATCAGATATGCTTCCATAGCCGTTTTAGCAAAGATTTTCGCCGCGACGAAAAAATATTCTTAGGTGTAGAGAACGACCGTTCGAAATCTAATGATGCTATATTGACATGTTGAACATAAGTGTTATTATTATATTACTAATATCATGCAAGTATGAATGTTCAAATCGATAGCATGTATTCGTCGTATCGATTGTCAGCGACTTACTGATAGGTGCCTCCAACGTTACACGAAGCCACCTCAGTTGGACAGACACGACTATCCAACTCTAGTTATATTCCTTGACAAGTTGTGGAATATATAAGAACATTAAGCCTTTTTTGTTAAAATAATAAGTAATTTATGTGTCTGGCGTGAAAGAAGATAAAATAGCGGTAATCATTTTACAAGTTTACAAGTGTGGACATTCTCCTAGCTGTGTCGGATTAACTACGTGACAGGAGTAACAAATGCTACGGGCCCCGCGCATCGGAGGGCTCCCGTGACTCACAAGCACGAATTAAGGAGATAAATAAATATTTAGAATATATTTCTTGCTTTACATGTTCATTAAATTTAGTTGGCAAGTGCGCTGCTGAATGCTGTACAGACGCATCCATTATATAACCCCTTTCCACATCAATTTTCGTATTCTGTATACGTATTTCAACAACTAAGTTGTCATCATCAGTAGATTATTAAACAGGGTCTTTATCTGCTGATGATGACAACTTAGTTGCCGAAATACGTATACAGAATACGAAAATTGATGTGAAAAGGGGTTATATATCAACTTTCAGTGATTAAGTTAATCAACCAAAGGCTCCATCAAAATTACCAATTAATTTGTATATTTGTATAACAATCTCCTCTGTTAACGATAGCAATCGGAATGGCCGCACTCTGTAAGGAATCCAGCACGTCAAATCAGCCCAGGCACGAATTATATTGGTAAGCAAAAAAATAATAACTCTGCAAATTTGAGTAATAAATATGGAAAATATGTGTATGGGTGTATATTTGTATAACAATCTCCTCTGTTAACGATAGCAATCGGAATGGCCGCACTCTGTAAGGAATCCAGCACGTCAAATCAGCCCAGGCACGAATTATATTGGTAAGCAAAAAAATAATAACTCTGCAAATTTGAGTAATAAATATGGAAAATATGTGTATGGGTCTATAGTCTTAGTCATTATAGTCTATGGTGACGAAGTACTTAATGAAGGCCTGTAGTTCTTCTTCTTACTTTTAATTTAAAAGCATTGCGAAACACTCTTCATTCAGTACGCATTCAGTATAGACATCCTGTTTTGAAGAAATGTTTATTGTTGAAGAACACTACAATCAATGAAATGTTAGAATATACACATATGTCCACAACAGTAAAGAAGCTAATCAAAAAAAGACAAAAAAACTGTATATGTATTTCGACAACTAAGTTGTCATCATCATCAATCTATTACTCAGTTTCGCACATGGATCTGCTGTAAAATTCACACAATGAATTCAACGCACTCCTTTCCGCCAAAACCAAACACACACTGCCTTCCAATTGTTAATACGTCGCATTTGAAAGTGTTTTACAACAATAGTAATATAAAATTGTAAGTAACATACTGTATGTCTCTGGTATATGTTAGAGTTTACGCACGCTAATTATAGCTTAATCAATAAATACTCTAAAAACGGCACTAATTACTACTAAATCGGATAAAATATTTATTTACTAATGAGCAATAAACATTATTTTATTTACTTCATAAATAAACGCAAAGGTTATATATTTTTAACAAAGTAAATAAGCCTTAGTAAAATTCTGTTCAAAATAAACACTTTCGACATTCATTTCGACATTTTTACCCACTTATCAGCAAATATCGTGTTTTCGCAAGCCTTTTACTTAATGTCAGAAATTAGCAGTACGCTTTGGTAATTTGAAGTTATCGGGAAATTACAAAATTCCTCCTTTTCAGCGAACAAACGAGTTCGACCTAACCCAATATAATTAGAGAAACGCTTTGCTCATTGTGAAAAGGAAAAAAAATACTGCTGAATAATTGAAATAAGGTGTTTGTCAAGAAGTTGTATTCATTTATATGTTACTTAATTGGACTTGCTTTAAAGTATTTGTAACATGCTGCATGCTAATAATGTTAAATCTGACTGGTTGTATGTAAGTAAAATGATTTTGTAAATTAACAGCGTAAATTCAAATTTGTGTGTGAAAGTTTAAAAAGGGATAATATTCCTAATAAATTCATTTAAAGCTATTTCTGTTTTATATGTATTTTGTAAAAGATTTTAAGAAATAAATTCCTTCCGCATTTTATGTGTCTGTATTAGAATAATTATTTTACATTAATAAGTGACAGCATTTTAATGTCTTTTTATATTTTAATCTTCCGATAACTTTTTGTACCTGTGCACCGAAGATAAATGTTTGTTTTTTACACTATCTACAATATTAAGAGACACATAAAGTTTCATTATATCATAACTTTCAGAGAAAATACATCTTCATATACATATATATACGAGGGTGGTCTGAAAAGTTTCCGACCTAACAAAGATACAAGACATTTTTTTCTTAAAATTTATATTTATTTTTCTACATAGTCTCCTTGTAACTCTACACACTTCTCCCAGCGATGCTGCCATCTCTTTAACCCGTCCAAATAGTACTCCTCGGCGTTTTTCTCTGCAAAGTAATTGCTCACGAAGGTAAGCCATTACTTTTTACTTCACATTTGACGAAAATCTCTATCCTCTGAGCGCAATTTTTAGATGAGGGAACAAAAAGAAGTTGCTTGGGGTTAGATCTGGTGAGTAAGGTGGATGATCAAGCAGTTCAAACCGTAGTTCGTGGAGACAGCACGTTGTCTTGGTGAAACGTGATTTTCTTTTTCTGCAAATGTGGCCATTTTTCCACAATTTCTGTCTTCAACTTGACAAGTAATGATGTGTAGTATGCTCCTGTAATAGTTTTTCCTTTTTGAAGATAATCAATAAAGATAATTCCATGACTATCTCAAAAAACAGTCGCCATCATTTTCCCAGCCAAAAAAAACAGTTTTTGCTTTTTTTGCAACCGGTTTCCCACTTTGCCGTCTACTGTTTTGACTGTATTCTTGTTTCGGGCGTATAATGGTGTATCCAAGTTTCATCCACAGTAATTAATCGGCGCCAAAACTCGGATTTATTGCGCCTAAACTACGCCAACAGAGCATTAGAAATGTTCATTTGAACACAACACGTCTAATGTTAGCTAACGCGGCACCCAGCGCGCGGACAGATTTCTCATGCCTAAATCTTGATTTATCATGTGACAGACACGTTCTTTGGACATATTCATAGCCTTTGCTATCTCTCTCACTTTAATTCGACGGTCGTCTAGCACCGATTGGTAAACTTTAGCGATGTTATCGTCAATAGTTGGACGTCCCGAACCTTCATCGCCTACCAAGCTCCTACAACCACGTTTAAATTCTGCTGCCCAAAATTTCACTGTGGTAGAGTCCAACTCATCTTTGATTTGCGTAGGCGTATTGCCTTTCAAAATCAAATATTTAACGACGGCTCGATACTCGATTTTTTTCATTTTCACAAAAACATTCACATCGACTCACTCAAACGACTGTCAAATAACAACTGCGCGCCCAAAATGACTGAAACTTTAGTGAGTACCTGAAGATAGATACACAACTATATTCCCTAGCTCTTATTGATGAGTGCTGCCACCTTCACGTTGAGATCAGAAACTTTTCAGACCACTCCCGTATGTATATATATATATATATATATATATATATATATATATATATATATATTCTTCCACTTATAATTTTTCATCCACAGAATTTTGTTTCCTGTGATTTATGTTGAACACTTTCAATGCACATTTTATGTACTATCTAAGATTAAATTAACAAAATATAAAAAATAAGAAGTTATAATTTTCATTAATTACTTTATAATCTATCGAACATCCATTTTCAATATCCCTTTAATAATACTTTCATAAAATCAAGTAATAAAGATAATCGTGTGGTGAAAGCAATAATTTAGGTCAACCGTATTCACCGTACCCTTTTAAAGCTACAGCTCAATTTACGGTCATATCTAGGGGGAATTTTGGGACAATAAAATTTACTACGAGGCAGGTGGAAATGTTCGGGTAAATAACATGCCCCAACATTGCCTATGGTCTGCAACAGATAATAAATCAGGAATGATTAGATTATTTCACATGTGGTATATAAAGCATATACAGACGTTATAATTTTAACCAAAAAAACTTCCGAAATAAGTTTACATACGAGATGTGAAAATTTAATTCCAGAAATGGCTGCATAATATCACCCGTAACATAATTGTAAAGAAACCATATGACTATTCACATTTAAATATGTTTGAACTACGAAAAATACTCCGGAAAGTTTGAGATGCTCTGTATATATGAAATCCATACCAACCAAACTTATGTCAATAAAAACTTATCAGCATATCCCAACTATGAACTATTAAAATCCTATCTCTCCCACAGATACTTCCAAATAAAAATTACCAGTGTTCTTACAGATCTACAACCCATCCACTCAGGAGTTCCACAAGGAAGCGTCCTAGGACCCATTCTGTTTCTAATCTACACAGCCGATCTCCCAACAACACGCACCTCGACTACAGCAACGTTCACCGACGATACCGCAGTGATGATATCGTACATCGACCCAGAAGCGGCATCAAGAATTCTTCAAACGAACTTGACAAATATTCAAGTTGGCGCATCCGAGTCAACGAATCCAAGTCAGTACATATCACATTCACACTGCGAAAAGGAACATGTCCTCCGGTCAGACTAAATAACACTCAGCTGCCTCAGTCAGACTCGGTCAAATACCTTGGAATTCATCTGGATAGAAGGCTCACATGGCGAAAATATATATTTACTAAGAGGATACAATTGGGAATGAAACTTCATCAACTATATTGGCTTATAGGGCGGAAATCACAATTATCTATCGAAAATAAGCTACTTGTATACAAATCAATCATTATGCCGATTTGGACGTACGGTATCCAGCTATGGGGGACAGCAAGCGTTTCTAATATAGAGATTATCCAAAGATTTCAAAACAAGATGATGCGAACCATTGTTGACGCCTCATGGTATGTGCCAAACTACGTTATTCAACGAGACATCCCCATCGCTTCAGTTAAGGAAGTGATCGGATTATACAGCGATAAATATCGTAGAAGAGTTTCACAATACCCAAATAATTTAGCCCAACACATAAAAGAATTCTCTGTTTTATTCAATTACAACAGGTTCATAACTTAAGTCCATATGGGAGTTCGATGGAGCTAACCTATACGTGTCATGTACAACCAATATAACTAGCTTATTGCCTTTGGGCAGATTGCTGAATGAAGGAGACAAAAAAATAAATAAAAAGTTTGATACTTTATTACAGAAAAAATTTAAAGAATTTTCCTGCAGTCATGGATAATAAATTCTTTTAAATAATCAGTTTGAGTTTTCCACAGAAAGACCATCATGCCATGATTTACTACGAAAGTCTAAAAAAGCAATGCTTTTATCGCTTGCCATTTGCTTTTGGTAGTTAAGCTCCATCTCAAGCGACTGTATATAGGTGGTATAAAAAATTTGGTAGGAAACGCAATTCTCGATAAGATGATATCCGTTAGAGTAGCCTGAAGACTACAGTCACATCTAAAAAATATTGGCTGTACAGCTTATGATAAATAATGACCATCATATAACGTATGTGAAATAGAAGAGACTTTGAGATTTTGATCCGGCACAGCTCACAGAATTTTACATAGCAAACTTCATATAAAAAGTTTCATAAACATTTCTGGCCCATTAACTCTCTCATTTAATACCTTCCTAGTGGAAGGAATATTTCACCGAAAGATGAGAATAGCGAAAGGAGAAATAAACGTAGCTCAAAATTATAGAGAAATCTTAATACAACCATCTCCATCAAAAACATTTGCAAAATCGTAGATAGGCTGGGTAACGTCTTTGATTGACGAACGTCCTTATGTTTCACTAGATACAGAAAGAACAAATTTGTGAGAACCGATATGCAGGAAATGATGTACGTTCTTATGCAAGCCTTGAATGAAAAGCAGGCCGTTGCACTTTCACTGGGTGACTTACCTTATTGATGACTAAGAATACTGTGGGATACGAGGTAACAATAATGCCATAAGATCCTACTTAACCAACACATGATGATACATAAAATTTCAGGAAGAACATCTAATATCGCAACAGTAGAGCAAGGAGTACCGCAAGGTTAAATACTAGGCCCACTACTGCTTATTCTCTACATAAACGATCTGACCGAAACACTAAAATCTAGTAAACCACCATAGTGATAAGAGCAAAGTCATCATTGGAGCAGCAAGCAATGGGAAATACGGCTACGAGAAATGAACTACTCAATTCACTACAGTAATACCAACTGCGATAATATTCCTGAAGATGTTGTTCCTTAGGGTGGACGAACTATCGCAACATGAAGAAGCAGTATCAAGAATGGAATTAAAACTAAACCAAGAAGAAACTCTGGACAATATGTTCCTTTTGCATTGACTTAAACCAACTGTAATTTTGTCTTAAACATATTTTTTAAACTAGCAAATTACCTTACTACAAACTTCGAACATTTTGGGTTTTATTTTCATTTTTAAAGACTATTCTAGATGTAATATCCTGTACATACGAGTATTCACAGTATATATAAACTGAATTATTCAATACGCTTATATACACGGACATTATTTCATTGCAATATGCATATGTATAATTGAGTATATTTAATTACAGTATGTAAATGAAGACATCAGCGGCTAATACCCTACTAGCAAGATGGCATTGTAAAATATTAAACATGAAATGCTTTATTAGGTTGTGTCAAGTTCACTATGTTCCCTGTCGAATTAGTTTTGAATGTACAGCAGAATGTAAACAGTTATGGCAGCGATCTACATTCTATATATTTTGAATGAGAAAGTAGAAATACTAGCAAGTTAAGGATAATATTTATTTTTGTTTATTGTGCTATTGTCGTTTGCGTTAAGGAGTTTAAGTATTTCATCATAATATATATTCGATTTAATTAATTTCGCATATGCATACTTTCCAATGTTTAGTTTATAGACTTATTGTAGTATACACATCTGAAATATTAACGATATACAGTCAGCCATAAAAGTGTTTGTACATCTCGTGAATAATGAATATTATCAAATGCGAACAATCAGCTATGATAAAATACATTTACTTCCATTTAACAACGTTAAAAAATAATAAAAATCTCTAATAATAATATGAAAACTGTTATTATTTTCAACCACAAAAGAATTTGCTAAATATTCTAACATCGAATGTCACAAATGTTTTCATATATTTTATTTTTACAAGTTGTTTTTCTATTGAAAGTCATAAATTTAGAATGAATCTAGTAATCCTTTTCATACCATCACGTTTTTGTTAAAAATAAACATTTGATGCTTTTACAAAGAAAAGTTGTAAAGGTAAACATATGTTTGGTAATATACGCGTGTTAACAACACTACACAAAGATTTTTAACGTTATTAAAGTATGCTTTAACATAGCCGGATATTTACATTTGATATATTATATTTACCATTCGCGAATATACGATAATTTTTGCGACTGACTATATATATATACATATATAAAGGTGTTTCAAATATCGCGGTTTTTTTAAGAATAAATAAAACATAATTTCCATTGACTTTCAAAAACTTGTTATTGGTAATTGAAGTATCAGTTATGACATTTATATGCGAAAAATAATATCTGCCAAATGACACAGACGTCCACTCTTTTGTTAAAATTTTCAATGACATTTTGACATAATTGAGGCTCTATCTCACCAATGACACGAATAATTTCATCTTTTAAGACAGGAATTGATTGTGGATTGTTTTTATAAACCTGACTTCTCACATAACCCCAAAGAAAATAGTCTATATATAGCTTCACCAGCACCATTTTCAAAGAAGTAAGGTCCAATTACACCACCTGACCATAATGCACACCAAAAAGTAACTCGTTTAGGATGCATAGGTTTCTCATGAATAATTCGTGGATTTTCCTCACCCAAAGTTACGGCAATTTTGTTTATTAACATAGCCACCAAGTTCAAAATGTGCGTCATCGGAAAACATTATTTTTCGAGAAAAATATGCTGATTGTTCATTGGTGAAATTGACAAATGGACGACGTTTTAAATGATATAATGGCTTCAGTTCCTGTATTATTTGAACTTTATATGCCTTCACAGCTAAATCCTCGTGTAAAATACGCCATGTTGTTGATCCACTAAGTCCAAGTTGTTGTGAACTTCGTCTAATAGACATTTCAGGATCTTCAGCAACACTTTTAGGAACGAAACCAATATTTTCTTGTGAACGAACACTACGACTGTATTTTTCACTTTTTTGATCTTCCACGGAACCGGTCTCTTGAAATTTTTTAATAATTCGACCAATAGTGCTTTCAGATAGACGATTATGTAAACCATAAAATTCACGTAGTTTTCTAAAAAACTCTATTCACAGAACGCTGATTTTCATAAAATAATTCTACAATTTGAACGCGTTGTTATACCGTATACGAAGCCATTTTTATAAATGTCATACATCACACTTTTTAAATGCCCACATACCCCAGACAAATTCAGTACGCCATCAATATTTTATTTATTCTTAAAAAACGCGCAATTTGAAACACTCTTTAAGTATCTTTTTAAAATTCAAATTAAACTTTTTATGCTACAATAACCAACTTTGCATCCACTAATAAGAATGGTAAACTTTTTATGTAGTAAATTAAGGTATGTAAGTAAATTACTAGCCAGTTCTTTATGGCACCATCGTGTCGTAATATAATACGTATTTATATTTACACAAATCTTAGTTTAAATACACAGCAGTACATCACTTACAACACAAATGTAAAAAGAAAAATCAATTAGCAAGTATTGATGGTCGAAATCTTTTGATGAGCTATCTAGTTGTATGCCAGTAACAAATTTCTAGACTTTGCGATTAATGACTTTTCTTAATTGAAAAATTCCTTCCTTTTCGCTTGTTTCCGATGTGGTGTAGTTAACGATTTATTTCTTAATAGAACATGAGTGCTACACATATTACTTCAGTATCATAATAACTATTGTCAAGTTTTAATCGTTTTAATAAACACTTGAAGTTTGGATTACTTTTATTTGCTCAAAAGACGTATGTATATTAATATTCTAATGAAATAGAGCTTTGACAAGTACCTAATACTAATATTTTATATACAATTTATATACTACTAATATATGTTTCTTGTCTTAAACGCGAAATTATTCTAAATCGAGGTCATTAATTCAATTTTATCTAGTCGTATCAAGGTTTTGAGTTTTGAATGCAATAATATGTAGTTTATACATTGAAACGTTACATTTATGGGTGCCTGTAAAACACAATAATGATATTTAGGTTTAGTGTTCGCGTGGTAGTATTATACAATTCCTTGCAGTAACGTATAAATTGCACGAATCTGCCTGGAAGGAATGTGAAATATTTAATCTCAGGTGAATGGAAGCGTTAGACTTTTCACAAAGACTTTAACCCATTTGTATTACGTATAAACTTTGTAGTTTTCAAAGTATTTACTAATAATAGTTGTGTACTTTCATATAATTTTCGAAGTACTGGTATAAGTTATGATCTATGTGCTGCGCGTGATTTTTAAAAATAGACGAATTATTTTCGTTATTTAGATTAAATTATTAGAAGTTGTCTTTCCATAAATGTGTTTTTAAATTATTTTTATGAATTTTTGTGTGATGTTAGATTGATGCATTTAAAATTTCATGATTGCTCAACAATCTCTAGAAAATATTCATTAGTCAAAATAATTTCAATTTGTTTAAACATACCAAGGCAACTCGATAAAAGCTGGCAAGCAATGCTTCAATTTTACACCTTACAAAATAATTTCCTGTGCATTCTATCCACATGGTCATTCTCGAAAGCCAATCATCGAACAACTCTTCCACATTTCTTCTGAAAACTAGGCACGCTCGTCGTCCCACGTTCTAAGATTCACTCTTTCACTAGTTTTCAATAGAAACGTGGAAGAGTGCTGCTTCTTAGAACGTGAAACTACGAGTTTGCCCAGTGCACACTCGTTTTCAGATGAAACCTGGAAAAGTGATTCTTCTTAGAACGCTGGACGACGAGTGTGCCCAGTACACACTTATCGTCCCACACTCTAAGAATTTCTTCTTCGTTGGAAAATTTCCTCCCATTCAACACGTTTTTACGTGGGGAAGCACGGCGATGCAATATGGAGCAATAGCTAGGCTACAGGATAGATGTACTAGTACTTTTAGCACAGTGTAAGAATATCTAGTGGTGACATTAAAAAAAAAACGTTGTGCGCAAGCGTGCACTTTCTAGGGCTAGTAAAATGGTCGCATAAACAAAAAAATTTATCATACTTCTAGGCGTCAGAATTAAGGAACATCAACAACCCGACTAGGAGAAATAAACCAGTCAATCAATGCTTGAGATGAAGATCTCAGGATTGCATGAGACAGAAGAACAATCCTAACTAACAATAAAATGAATCAAAAAGAAAGCTGATGGAAACAGTATGCATGACGATAACAACTTCTATCACCAGCACATCTAATGTAGAAATCAATGGGTGATCACTAGTAGTTCAGGAAAGCGTAGGCCAGAAGAATCGACAGCCACGACCCTAGAAATGGATAGAGATATCACAAGGTCTAGAGTTCAAATGCGCAAACAAATCGCTCGCACAAAAGATTGGACATTTTTTTTAGCATGTAATATGTTAGTCTGTCAAAATTATATTAAATATTGTTAAGCTTTGTTTGCTTTCCGAGTGAATTATGATGTATATTAACATAACTACAGTGAAGATATTGTATAACCTTATAGCTTATTGAGCATAATATGTCCTTGTTGCATATCAGGAGGACGGAACTTTGTGGTAGGATGTTGCCTGGCTTACTCGGTAACAGTGCCGACTGTCCTTCACTGTTGCACCATTTGAGTTTTTTAGTGCCCCGTCTAAACTCCAGGTGCAATGTGTCCTTTGCAACGCCAAGGGCGCAGACTAATGCTATAATTCTACAAGGAGGACGCCGATCTACGTTTTGAGCAGATGTGCCAATGAATTTGTTGACTTATTTGCCTAGCATGCATACTGTATATGTATTTGTAATGATTTTTGTTTCAGTTGCTTTACTTTTATACATTACTTTGATTTAGCATTTATTTTTATTATATCTATTGGACACATGTCCAAACTCAGTTCTATAATTTTGCATTTTCCTGTTATTGGGCTACTAGCCTGTTGGAAATAAAGGTCATTATTATTATTTTTATTATTATTATTATTATAACCTTATTTAATTACGTGATGATGTAAGATCTTCTGTCTTTAACAATGTGTTAATGTGTTAATAACACAAATCAACCTGACGATTCGTGAATTCGATGAAACATATGTAGTTGATAGGGTGTTATTAATAATAGAATGATTCCTTTTTAACATTCTTTAATTGGCATAAAGCCTAGATGTAAGTTTCTGTCTATTATACACTGGAAACATAGTCTCCGATCTGTAAGATAGAAGCGTTCTTGCTTTGTCGGTCAATACATTTATGTATTGGTCGAGAGAGGAGATATGATATTATTCATTATTTTCTGTATCGAAATGATATGATAAGCACTCTGAAGGAATCGTTCATTAATAACACAAATCAACCTGACGATTCGTGAATTCGATGAAACATATGTAGTTGATAGGGTGTTATTAATAATAGAATGATTCCTTTTTAACATTCTTTAATTGGCATAAAGCCTAGATTATTTCTGTAACTCAAATACACTGGAAACATAGGGTTCTCCGATCTGTAAGATAGAAGCGTTCTTGCTTTGTCGGTCAATACATTTATGTATTGGTCAATTTAGGGAGATATGATATTATTCATTATTTTCTGTATGGAAATGATATGATAAGCACTCTGAAGGAATCGTTCATTAATAACACAAATCAACCTGACGATTCGTGAATTCGATGAAACATATGTAGTTGATAGGGTGTTATTAATAATAGAATGATTCCTTTTTAACATTCTTTAATTGGCATAAAGCCTAGATGTAAGTTTCTGTCTATTATACACTGGAAACATAGTCTCCGATCTGTAATATAGATCTTTAGCGTTCTTGCTTTGTCCGGTCAATACATTTATGTATTGAAGAAGGGAGATATGATATTATTCATTATTTTCTGTATCGAAATGATATGATAAGCACTCTGAAGGAATCGTTCATTAATAACACAAATCAACCTGACGATTCGTGAATTCGATGAAACATATGTAGTTGATAGGGTGTTATTAATAATAGAATGATTCCTCTTTTAACAATGTGTCTCTTGTCCAATCTTAAAACGTTTTATTTAATATTCTCTACCTCATTGCGATTGTATAATACCTTCGTGCTGTGATATCTTTATTCAGTTGATTACCTCTAAGTATCATTTTCTCTTTTGCTTCTCTTTGTATGCCGTTAAATTGTATTTACGTAGCCTATAATTAAATATTTGCTATAGAGAATTGAACATTCTATTATTGTTACTTCGTATGGTAAAAGCTTTCTTTATATCCTATTGTTTTCTACGTTCAGTTACTCCTATAAACGCATTTTTATTTATAGCTTTTTCTCTAAATGTTGTATTGTTTGAATCGGTTATATGGTAAGTATGTTGTACTTTTTTGTATGTCTATATAGTAGTATCGATCTAAAATTTATGTATTAGTTTAGCTTACGTATTTTTTATGGCTGTGGACGTAATAATTTTGCTTTTCAGTCCTCACGATATTATTATCATTGTAATTATTGTGAGGGTTATGTGTCCATTATCTAGTGACATGGACGTTCCCGCATATCGTTTAAGTCCTATATATCGGGTTACGTTCGTAAGAAATTTCCCAGCCATTATTTCGGATTTTGAGTTGTAGATTAGGTTTGAATTTCGTTTATTTAAGTACTTCTTTTGTGTTGGTTGTTTTCCTTTGGATTATTCTGAAGTATTTATAGTTGCTTCCTTTATTAGTTTTGTAACACATATTATTACTCGTGTCAATTAATTTTGTGTATACGTGTGATTATCTTGCGTATGAAGTTGGACATCTAAGATCATTCTGTGACAAGTATTCGAACATAATTTTATCAGATTCATTCGACCATAATTAAGATGTACGTTTAAATTCGTATTGGAATAAATTTCGTATTTGGAATTAAGTGTACAAATCCCAGCGATAGCTGATTAGAAGACATTTCGCAAGGCTTGTTATTTCTACCCTGCGAAGAGAAGATAAGTTGCATCCACCTAGTCTTACAATTCTAATTTCTACTCTTGTAATCGCTATTTTAGGATGTTTAATACTGATCGAGTACGAAATTTTAAGTACGTATCGAATGCGATTAACTTATTTAGATACGAAGTCCAAGCACTTATTTAAGTGAAAGATTTTAATCATAAGGGCCATATATCCTGCCACTTTTCTCTCAGAAAACATCTACAGGACGACGAAGTCTATTTCTATATTCTTGGCAAAATTGTAGCATCCGTCTCTTACGGAATGTATTTTTTATTGTTTCGTATTCGTTAATTAATTTTTCTGTTTCCTCGAAGCACTTTTTTTTACCTCTTTTCATTCTGGTTTTCAATCGCAATAAGCTTCTTGAACGATATTCTTTTCAAACTAATTTAAGTATTATATAAGTTCTAAACGAAGTTAATAATTTAAATTTAATCTTAATGAACCTAAAATAACTATAAATCTTTTGTTGTGAATGAAACTTGACCCAGTTCCAAAAAAAAAACTCTTTAATTTGTTGTTTAAGTTGAATTATTAGAAGTTAATAGATGTTCAAACTTTTGTCAGAACTTACTAATGTTGGTCGCTAATAATAGTCTTTCTTTTGGTTATTTTCCCTCCATCAACTTAATGTTAAATTATACAGTGTCTCCTAGTTAATTTATGTTAAATTAATCGAAGCATAATTACGTCATTCTACTTGTATGTTTTATTTTCTTTGGCTTAATTTATTAACAAAATGGAATGCATATTTTTCCAACAACCGACATGGCCGTCTTCACTGAGCCGACTTCCAAACTGCAGCCTGAAAGGACAACCTTGGAAAATCAAACTCATCCATGCTACTTCTGTCGTAACAATAGTTTAATTCTTTTTTAAATTTTGAGCTTTCAAAGTGTGTCAATGTCGTTATATCAAAACCTGAAAACAATAGCCCATATCAGGGCTCTCCTGAAGGTTCGAATACTATAATTCTACAATTTATGGAAGTAGTCCAACATCTCCAATAATTTTCCATTGTTATCAATCTCGCATCAAGATTAAGTTTAAAAAAGGAGCGATTACCAGTTTTAATGGGAGTTTTAAAAAGTACGATATCTAACATAACAGCCCATATCGGACTATCCTGAAGGCGGTAGCAGTGGACTGCCGAAACAGTAGAATAATATAAGTCTGCAATTTATGGAAATAGTCCAAATTCTTCGTTGATTTTCCATCATCGACGATCTCACATCATGAGTAAGATTAAAGATTTTCGATCGTTATCAATCTCGCATCAAGATTAAGTTTAAAAAAGGAGCGATTACCAGTTTTAATAGGAGTTTTAAAAAGTACGATATCTAAGTTCTACATAACAACCCATATCGGGCTATCCTGAAGAAGGTAGCAGTGGACTGCCGAAACAGTAGAATACTATTAGTCTGTAATTTATGGAAATAGTCCAAATTCTTCATTGATTTTCCATCATCGACGATCTCACATCATGAGTAAGATTAAAGAAGGAAGCAGCGATTATTAGCTTTAATAGGAGTTTTAAAAACTACGATATTCAAAATTCTACATGAGTACTTTGAAGTAACAAGTTAATGTTAGATGATTATCACAAATACTTTCGTCATTCCAAATGCATATTCAGTTAGAGATGTATAAATAATTTTTGGTACTTTGTCGATGTTAATTAAATGTAATTACGAATTGATTTGTCCCTAGAAATGAAACATAAATTTACCATTATGATTCTGGATCGTATCGGAATCGAAATCTCTTTTAAGCAGTTTAAGGTCACGCTTTTTAAAGATATAAGGGTATTTTGTAATTGATTATGTAAAGGGTAATATAGCTACAGTAGAGTATTATATAAGCTTGCTTAATGCATCGCTTTATAGATTCTATTAAAGAGGAAATTTTAAAGGAACTTGTGTAAATTAGATGGTAATTCTTATATTTATGCAAAGTGAGAGTTTGTAATTTCAGACGAAATAAAAAATATCGACTGTAAATTATAACTATATAAGCTAAAGACCTAGTCGTTGGCAGTATATGAGAAAACTAATTAATATTGCATCACTTAATTAACTTAAATTGAAATTCCAGCTGCAAACTTAATTGCGAGAATATTTTGCTAGAAAAGATAGTTATTTACCAATTACATTACGTAATTACCAGAACTTGATTGATATTCCGAGAGAAATCTGGGGAAGTTTGATTCTAATTACATAAACTATTCATTAATTAGCAAAGAAAATAGTGCGGTGCTTTTTGAGAAATTATAGATATGCACACAATTTCAGTCCACTTCTGTTTTTAATTAATCGAAGTATATACTAACATATTTTTATGTTAAGTACTGCGATATAAAGGTCATTCTTGTAATGCATGACAGTCAATATCTCGATAGCAATTAGAAATGTTTCTTTCAAATTTCTTTAATTCCTAGTGAAATGCGAAACCCACAACGCTTATGAGATATATTTTGCTGCTCTCGAAATGAAAAAGCCTAAGATATTTTGGCCATTCATTGGGAAGAGAAATTTAAACCCAAGAGTCCCTCGCAGCTTGAGATTTGGTAATGATGAGCTGACGGATCCAAACCAAATAATTGAAGTCTTTGCTAAAACTTTTTCAGATGTATACAATCTTGGGCGTTGACTATTGAGAATAGTTTGAACAGCTTTTTCATTGAAACCCTTTCAGAAGGCGAAACACAGATAATCACAAACCACCTTAAGGCTGACTATACATCAGGTCATGATGGATTACTCGATTTTATAATCGAGGATTGTACTTCTGTTCTATGCAATTCATTATGCCCAAATTTTAATCTTGCCCTCCACACATATAGATTTCCTGATATCTGAAAGATAAGCATGATTACACTTTTATATAAAAAGAAAGCAAATATAATATTATGAACTTCTGGGCTTGAGAGCTGGAACCGCGTCACTTGTGTATCTGCCGACGTTTCGTACCCATTTGTATGGGACATCTTCAGTGCTCAACTACTGCACTGAAAGTACAACTACTGCACTGAAACTGCAACTACTGCACTGAAACTGAGTTCAGATATACAAGTGACGCGGTTTCAACCCGGAAGCCCAGAAGCAGATAGCATGAACCACGACCGCGGAAGTTTACGTACCAGAATAAAATTATGGACTATAGACCTATTAGTATTTTGTCCAGCTGCTCTAAGACTTTTGAGCAGTTGCTTTATGATAGGCTACACAACTCCATTCAAAACACCGAATGGTAGTTCAATGCAGCAACATGGGTTTATGTCAGGAAGATCGATTTTAACTATTTCAGCCTGAGACTACTACCCAATATATCAGTTTCAGCATTGATTCAGTAGATCTGGTCACCATCGATCAAACCATTTTATTATCTAGACTGAGCTCATTCATGTTTACCACATCCACAACTAATCTGAAAGCATTGTATCTTTATAATCGCTCTTGCTACGTTAGTTATAATGGCTTTTATTCTTCCACTTTCACCGCCTCCTCGGGCGTTCTCCGGAGTTAGTCTTAGTTCGTTACTATTCAATGTTTCCATCAACAATCTTCTATCGTTACTTAACTTTGTATCCTGGCCTATGCCGACGACTTAAAAATTTACGGTAAACTAACATAAGCCCCCGAATGCGAAGTGCTACAGAAGGATGTAAAACTGTCTACCACTGATGTAATTAATAATGGCAATACAGCAAACCTACTTCATTTGATCGTCTCAATATTCCAAGATAACACAAATCAATAACTTAGGTGTTCTGTTCGATCAGCGTCTGCAGTTTTCTGACCATATTCATTTGTAATTCCGTTTCGCGCACTAGTTATTCGATCTTGCTGAAAATTTGTACATACATATTATAAATAGACTTTACAG